>VMDR010008669.1:0-35885 GCA_007922815.1 Macrotus californicus | reverse complement strand
ATGTTTTGAAGAGTGAGGAATCTCCTAACATTGTTTTATCTGTAAGATAAGTGTAATAGCTACCCTGAGAGGTTGTTTACAAGGGTAAATGAGCTCTGAGGAGAATCTAGCATTGTTAAAATTATTAATACAATGCATTGATTTTAATTATCAATCTAAGCAAATTGTAGCTAATAGTAAACTGTATAAACAATTGGCATTTCCCTCCTAATATGTGAACATCTCAGAAAAATATCTGAAGAGTTTTTCTCTTCACTCGATGATACCCTTTTTATATAGAAAGCAAAATAGGCATACCTCCCTCTTAATATATTTCTAGAAAAATTTATGAATAATCTATTTAAAAGTTAGGTCATATTATGTAAACTCAGTATTTCAAGACTGCGTAGGATAACAAATTTTCAATAAAGAAATCTCTTATAAAGCAAACCACTCTAATGTATTTTCTTGGCAGGTTCAAATTAGCTCTGATATTTGACACAGTAGAATGATAATTATGTACTGGATAGTAATGGACTGCATAATATTAGTAGTGGAAGCAGGGAAAATTTAGAATGAAGTATTTATTTTTTTCTCTTCTAGTCTATATCGGCACAGGATGAAAACCTCTCAAAAACTATGTTTCTGCCCCTTGCTGAGAGGATGGTAGAAAAAATGGTGAGAGAGGACAAGATAGAAGCGGAGGCTGAAGTGAGTAATTTGAGCCCTGTTTTTATATTTATGTGATTGTGATATTGCTACAATATTATGTTACAGTATTATGAACTGTTGCTTTATTCCAGTTAGAGAGCTGGCTTCTCACTCTTGCCCTTCATGTAAATGTGAAGCTTTGGAAGCCCCCAGCCTTGATGTGACAAACATGGAGCTATTTCAGCAAGTGTTCTGGCCTGAGATGTATATAAATAGGGAAGATTCTGTTGTCTGATTCTTACTGTCAGCTACATCTCATTTGAAAATAGCATTCTTTTCTGTGAGATAACTTTTTAAAAAACATGCATATGACTGGTTTTAAAAACTTAAAAAAATATTTTCCCTTTTTAATTTTTTTATTATAGTCGACATTCAATATTATTTTATTATTTTATAAAGATTTTATTTTTTAATTTTTTTAGAGAGAGGAGACAGGCAGGAGAGAGAGAAAGAAACATTGACGTGTGAGAGAAACATAGATTGGTTGCTTCTCGCATGCCTCCAAACGGGGTCTAGCCTGAAACCCAGGCATGTGCCCTGACCTAGAATTGAAATGGTGACCTTTCACTTGGCAGGATGACACCCAACCCACTGAGCCACACTGGTCAGGGCTCAATAGTATTTTATGTTAGTTGCAGGTGTACTGCATCGTGGTTAGACATCTATGTACTTTATGAAGTTATCCCCTGGTAAGTCTAGTGCCATCCAGCACCATATGTAGCTGTTGCAGTGTTATTGACTGTGCTCCCCGTGCTGTACTTTTGTTACCTAAAAGTCTCACTGGTTGCACTTGTTTGTTTTTCTGTAAGGTTGAACTTTATTATATGATCCTGGAGCGTTTGGGAAAGTACCAGGAAGCCTTGGATGTCATCAGAGGGAAATTAGGAGGTAATTTTGAAAGTTTCGTAAAGTATTTTTTCCTGTTTAAACACAAAAAATGTTTATTGTGGAAAATTTCTTCCTTATACAGAGACATAAAGACATAAAAAAGTCACTTGTGATCATTTTATGTTCACTCAGACTTTTCTGTGTTGCACATTTATTTTAAAAATACTTTTTTAAGTTGAATTTATTGGGGTGACATTGATTAACAAAACTATATAGATTTCAGGTGCACAGTTCTGTAGCACATTACCTGTGTATTATATTGTGTGTTCACCCCCCAGTCAAGTCTCACTTCTTTTCTGTTCATCCTCCTCTCGCTCCCCACCGCCTTTCCCTATGGTGATGACCATACCGTTGTCTTTGTCTATAAGCTTTTTTAAAAAATATTTTTTAATTGAAAGTAATTTTGGGATTCATACGATTCAAGGAATGTGAAAGGTCCTACCCTCTGCCCTCTGGGTTCTTCTCCAGTCACTTGTTCTGTATATTCTTCTAAAAATACATCCCCTCCCCACCTTCCTGTTTTTTAAACCACAAGTGGGAGCATGCTGTACCTGGCCCATAGAACAATCTTACTCAGTTAGCGCAGTGTTTTCATTAAACTTTCCTTTGAGATTTTGCGTGTCGTTGCCTCCAGTTATGATTGCTGCTCTGGTACACACATCCTGTGTTCACCTGCCTGTTCTGTGGAGGCATTTGAGTTTGTGGCCTTTGTTCTGTATACTCTTGTAGCCTTTGTTTGGTTTTTAACTTAGCTCTGTGTCTTAGAGATAGACCTCACTAGGTCACTCTTTCATGACAGCCCAGTGTCCTGTCGTGTAGATGTAGGGAATTTGGTTAACTAGTCCTTGAGGGGTATTAAGGCTCTTTGCAAGGAACATCTTTGCTACAAGCCTCCTTGCCCTCCAGGAGGCTACAGTGTGCATCCCCATCAGCAGTACTTATTGTCAGTGCGTCAGAGGGCCTGTTTGTTTGCGTGCTTACCAATCCGTATTAAACTTCTGTTTTTCAATCTGAGATAAAACATATTTTATAATTTTTACTTTAATTATGAGAAAGAATAATGATTTTTCATTTAAAAGTCATTAATTGTTTTCTCTTCTCTGAGCTGCTTTTCCTTATCCTTTTTCTACTTCTAAAAATTTGATTAGCCTTACTGATTTGCAAGAGCACTTTTACATGTTAAAAAAGTTCGCTCTTTTCCATTGCTGTGAAGATACTTCTCTTTTTGTTGAAACTCTGATTTGTACAAAAGTCCTAGACTGGTTAAACCATTCCCCTATTTTGGACATTTATGACAAAGATTTTTGGTTCCTAACTATTTAAATGTTTGATGATTTTCTTAGGAGACATTATTAGAAATGCAGTTATTGCTTCATTAAATCTGTTTTTTTTTTAATTGTGCCTTTACAGTAGTTGAGGGTAACTAATTGTAGATGAGTAACGCCAGCTCTCTTATTTAGGAGTCATTAAAAATCTTTGTTTCATGCAAGTGTGTGCTATAGGTCCTCTACTAGACTGTGTATAGTCATAAAACTCCGGTTAACTACTCTAATTATGTAAAATACAGGAGTTTTTTTTAAACTTTAGCCTTCTTGCAGATGAGTACAAGTCAGCCTTTCTGTTTTTACTCCTCTAGGTTTTAGTTCTACAATACGTGTAGTTAAAATTTAGATTCTCTATAGGAAATTCATAATGTAATTATCAGTGTCTTTAATCTGCAAATCTGTTCGAAAAGGACAGGGTGGATTTAGTTAGGTCAGAAGTATAGTCCTAGCTTTTCTGTTCTCAGCTGTTGGGAAAGAGTTGGATTCATCTCTGTTTTTTATCTTCTTCCTAGTGTCTCTGTCACCTGCTCATTCCTTTTCAGTCCAAGCTTGTTTGATGTTTTGGAACTGTATGGGTGGGAAGGCTGTCTATGGACTAAATATACCTGTTCTTACATTCCGTTGAGATTTTTTAAGTGTATCCCGCATACTGGAGCCTAAACTCAATACATTCTGGATCCTTATATTTCACAGAAAAAAATATTGTAAAAGTTTAATATCAGAAATGGACTTTTTCTTTTTCTTTTTTTAGATTTTATTTATTTACTTTTAGAGAGAGGGGGAGGGAAGGAGAAAGAGAGGGAGAGAAACATCAGTGTGTGGTTGCCTCTTGTGCACCCCCTACTGGGGACCTGGCCTGCAGCCCAGGCATGTGCCCCGACTGGGAGTTAAACCAGCGACCATTTGGTTCCCAGACCGGCCCTCAATCCACTGAGCCACACCAGCCAGGGCAGAAACGTACTTTTTCTTTTCAGCAAAATAATTTTTATTGAGATAGTAGTTTGTGTCTAATAGTGGCTCAATTTTCTAAGACAGTGAATAAGAAAATGTGATATTTTCCTTCTTGTGTTTGGACTTTATGTTGGTTTCTGAGCAGAAATGAAACTAGCTCACCAACTATTACAACTTTTAATTGTAGAGAAGTTGACCAGTGAGATTCAGAGTCGGGAAAATAAATGCATGGCTATGTACAAGAAGCTGAGCAGGTGGCCAGAGTGCAATGCTCTTTCCCGGCGCCTCTTACTGAAAAAGTGAGTAGCTGCTTTTTTTTGGACTAGAGTCTAGAGTGGGGCTTTCAGGTGTCATCACTGATACGTTCTGTCTATGGGATTTCTGGGCATAAAGTAAAATCTTTTAGTAGTGTGTCCTGGGTATTTTTAGAAGTTTTTGATGAACCATCATCACCTTTTAATAGACTTCGTAGGTCTTTAGAATGAACCCTGAAAATCATTTGTCAAATTTGATATTCAATATTGGTCTAAAGGAGAGACCTCCTCCCCCCCATTTAGGAGGTACTAATGTGGGGAGTTTTCTGTTAAGAATATTAGTTTTCTAGTCCTGGTCATTTTATTGAAGGAAAGAGTAGTCTCTTAAAAGTTTTTTCTTTGAAATTGCCTCTGGAGTGCTGTCCTTTTGGGGCTGCAGAGAAAATCCAGAGGGAGGGGTGGGATTCTCCTGGTAAAGTTTCAAATGTAACTTAAAAAAATAAGTTGAATATCTTGGTTCCTGAGGCAGATGTGTCACAACTTGGGTTTAATCCTGTGTGCACCATTCAATCTGATTTTAGCTCAGATGACTGGCAGTTCTATCTGACTTATTTCGATTCTGTCTTTCGACTGATTGAAGAGGCCTGGACTCCTCCTGCTGAAGGTGAACAGTAAGTTGTCTTCTTTCCGGAGTTACAGTATCACTTTTGTTGTTTTGTATTGTACTTTTTTTCTTTTATTTTACAGTGGCACCATCTAACATGTTGTAGCAAAAGAATTTCATTATAAGCTTTATTGAATTCTCTTTTCTGGTCTCAGTAATTTATCCCTTTCAAAGTAAGGTTTTTTTCCCTCTATTTTAAAAAATTACAAAGTAAAAATTATTCCAAAAATTTTCCACTCTTTTTTTAGGAACCAGGTAGAGGTAGTTAATCACTCTGCACTAATGATTAGCAAAATTGGGAGTAATCATATGCCATGTTACCTACCAGAAAGTGCTTATAGCTCTTTTTCATGCCCATTTGTATTGTTTTATAATGATCAAATGCTTTTTGTTTATTTATTTACTTACTTATTTATTGTTCAGTTACAGTTGTCCCCATTTTTCCCCCATTACTGTGCCCTTTTTTCTTATTTTTAAATTTGTTTCTTAAATAAGTTTGGTTTGACTTTAATTTTGGAATGGACAATAGAGGCACAAAATACCTTTTTTGTGTGTTTATACGCAGCTCTTTAGAAGGAGAAGTACATTATTCTGCAGAAGAAGCTGTGAAGTTTATAGAAGATCGAATAACAGAAGAATCTAAAAGCTCTCGCCATCTTCGGGGACCACATCTAGCTAAACTGGAGCTGATTAGACGTTTACGACGTCAAGGTTTTAATGATGAGTACAAACTGGGTAAGAAACTGTAGTGATAGTTGGGAGCCCTGCAGAAGATACAGGCATGCCCTCTGTCCTCAAGTTCTGTATTCATTATCTGAGGCCTACAATGACAGAGTTGTACATGGGATGCAAATGTCTTCATAACCTGAAAATATTTGCTAATGAATGGACCACTTATAAAATTAGCCCTCAGTCTCTCCCTAGCCCATCAGAGTCTTTGTCAGACATTTTTTTGTTGACCCAATAGTAATGTCAAAATCAATTTCAGAGTAAAATAGCCAGTTTTATAAAAAGTTTCAGGATTTAGTGAAGTGGATAAAAAGTTTCTTGAACATCTGCTGCCAGCACTCAAACTGATAAAAGAAAGAAAATGTAGAGTTCTGGCCAAGATGGAGGTGTAGGTAGAAACCCTTTGGTTCCTCCCACAGCCAAAAGGAGGATAACAACCAATCTAAAAGCAGTAAACAACCAGAAGTGCCAGAAAATCAAACTGCATGGAACTCGGACAACCAAGGAATTAAACAGTCATTCAGACCAGCCAGATTAGTAGGAGGGAGATGGGCAAACAGGCAGACAGAGAACCTGTGGCAAGGCGGTGCACCACGCGGGCAGGACTGATTGAAAGGCCCCATGGAGAGGCGGCACACCATGCGGGCAGGGCTGGCTGAAGGGGAAACTGAGACTCAGCGCTGACTGTGGACACCTGGCGGGGGTGCCGCGGTGGGAGAAACTTCCAGCCTCACACAAGAGTCTGTTGGAAAGTGGGACTAGAGCCCAGCAAGTGAGCCTCATTGTTCCCTCTCTGGCCCCTCCCCCACAGACAGCACAGCAAGGAGGGTTGCCCTGCCCTGGTGAATATCTAAGACTCCACCCCCTTACAACATAACAGGTGCTCAGAGACAAAGAAATATGACTCAAGTGAAAGAACAGCAAAACTCCAGAAAAAGAACTAAGCAATGAGGAAATAGCCAACCTATCTGATGCAGAGTTCAAAACACTGGTGATTAAGATGCTCACAGAACTGATTGAGCTTGGCTGCAAAATGAAAAGAACAAATGAAGGCTACCCAAAGTGAAATAAAGCTAAATATTCAGGGAGCCAACAGTGACAGAAAGGAAACTAGGATGCAAATCAACGATCTGGAACAAAAGGAAGAAATAAACATCCAACTGGAACAGAATGAAGAAAAAAGAATTCAAAGAAATGAAGAGAAGTTGAGGAACCTCTGGGACAACTTTAAATGTTCCAATATTCAAATCATAGGGGTGCCAGAAGGAGAAGAACAAGAGCAAGAAACTGAAAACTTATTTGAGCAAATAATGAAGGAAAACTTCCCCAGTCTGGTGAGGGAAATAGATTTCCAAGAAGTCCAGGAAGCCCAGAGAGTCCTGAAGAAATTGGACCCAAGGAAGCACACACCAAGGCACATCATAATTACATTATCCAAGATTAAAGATAAGGAGAGAATCTGAAAAGCAGCAAGAGAAAAGGAGACAGTTACCTACAAAGGAGTTCCCATAAGGCTATCAGCTGATTTCTCAAAAGAAATCTTGCAGGCAAGAAGGGGCTGGAAAGAAGTATTCCAAGTCATGAAAGGCAAGGACATACATCCAAGATGACTCTATCCAGCAAAGCTATCATTTAGAATGGAAGGACAGATAAAGTGCTTCCCACATAAGGTCAAGTTAAAGGAGTTCATCATCACCAAGCCCGAATTATATGAAGTGTTAAAGGGACTTATCTAAGAAATTAAAGAAGATAAAAAATAAGAACAGTAAAATGACAACAAACTCATAACTATCAGCAACTGAACCTAAAAAATAAAAAACGAAAACAAATACTTAGCAAACGATTAGAACAGTAATAAAATCAGAGAAATGGAGATCACATGGAGGGTTTCCAGTGGGGAAGAGGAGGGGAAGAATTGGGGGAAAGGTACATTATGAATAAGAAGCACAATTGGTAGGCATAAAATAGACAGGGAGAGGTTAAGAATGGCATAGGAAACAGAAGTTGAAGAACCTATATGTACAGTACAACCCATGAACATGAACTAAGGGGGGAATGCTTAAGGGTGGGGGTGTGCGGACTGGAGGGGAGATAAGGGGGGAAACTAATAGCATAATCAATAAAATATACTTCTAAAAAAAATCTAGCAGAATTAGAACAATTAACAGTTGAAAAGAAAGTTTTTAAGGATAATAATAAGATGGGTGAAAAGAACAATTTGGATAATGAAGCATTAAGAGGCCTACAGGAAATTGGGTGATGCTCTTAGATGTTTTTATAAAATTATTCTTTTTTTTAAATTGAATTTATTGGGGTGACATCTATTAATAAAATTATGTAGGTTTCAGGGCTTAAAAATGATTCTTTTTGAGCTTACTGCACAAGAAGTGAAGGATGTCATGTGGTATTAGCTTACAATTTTTTTGAAAAAAATGGCACCCTTCCCCACCAAAGCAGTAGTTTTTCACTAATACTAAGAATTAGCTTTAATAATTATACCCTATATCTCATTAAGTTGAACATAGTGAACTTTATTAATTTTTCAATTTCATTTTAAGATAAAGCTCCAAAGAAACCTTTTTTCCTCTGCTCATTGTTATGGAAATTTTGTTTTCATTAGAAGTTGATACACTTTAAGAGGGATTTTTTTTTTTTAGGGACCATATGCTGGGATGATGAAACACTTCTAATACCTAAAACTTATCCTAGAATATCTCTGTCCATTTTCATCATCTGATCAATGTTTTTTTTAACTTCTTCTAAAATTAACTGTGGGCTTCTTTCTTGTCATTCTGTTTGTAGATTATTGACAACCAACTTTGAATTTCATCTTAACTTCTTTCTTTGCCTCTACGTCAGTAAACTGTCTGCGTTCATTCCAGAATTGCAAATGAAAATTTTCTGTGACTTTCAGGAAATGTTGTTAAAGTAGATTTCAAAAAATTGTTTTCTTTCCAGAGCTGGGTCTAAAAATATTTGGATCTGCTTTGACCCTTGCTATATTCATCTTCTATCTTTTTCTTCCTTATTGCCAGCCCACACCTCACAAGTTTGTAAATTTGTCTAGTCTCCACAATTTTTTTTTTACACCAAACCAGTGATTCTCAGCCTCTTAGGAAAATCTGTTTAACCCTTTCGGTACGGGTGCCGGATATATCCGGCGCTCATCTGATGACCTGTGTGGATGAGCGCCGGATATATCCGGCATCCATCTGTATATAATTTTTATAAATTTTACTTATATAATTGATAGAATTTTATATAACTATCTCTTAATATTAAAGTTACAAACAACACTTGGAAAAACGCATTGTTTTATTAAGCATAGATCTTATATAAGGTTAGGAAAGTCTTCACACAGAGAAGGACTGACCACGTGCTATGTGCGAGTTTTCGGCGCGGCACCTCGTACAGCGGGAGTGTCGCAGCAGAAAGAGCGCTCGTACTGAAAGGGTTAAAGCTATGGATTTCTGTTCCCAGAGACATGTGAATAGGGACTGGGACCTAAAATTTTACAGAAATCTTGGTTAAAATGTTTGCTTCTTAAATCTATTACAGTTTGAAAGCATTTCACTTTCATTTTATTCTTTGATTTTAATTTGGGGAAAAATAAAATGGACTGCTAGCTTTCAGCATTTCTAGGTTTAAGTATTTAATAGTGAGTGACCTTGTTGGAGTTATTGGCCTGTGGTTCTTCCCATTTATTTTCTCTTTCGTTGGTGTTCCTATTAGCCAACATTACCTTTCATGTAATTAACATTTATTCGATACTTTTGAAGTAATTCAGGAACTGTTGTGGAGAAAAGCATGTTTGTTTAATGTTTGCATATTAACTTAAGTCTTTACTTAAACTTTAAAGAAAACTTTTTAACTATTTAAATTTTAATTGAATGAAAAGCTTCAGATTTCCTAAGTGTAATACTAGGTAAACTGAATTTGTAAGATTCTGTTCCTTTTTAAAACATTTTTTTATTTATAACTAGGTGAGACATCTTCTAGCCCTCCTTGTCATTCTCACTCATTCTTATTCAGCATTCAAGCAGAATTATAATTTAATTGAAATAAATGATTTTCAAATCAGACTTAAATTAGAAATTGCTTCAGTCTGTGAATAATTTAGTGATGTTTTTTCTCTCTTAGGTGACCCAGAAGAATTAATGTTTCAGTATTTTAAAAAGTTTGGGGATAAACCTTGTTGTTTTACAGACCTTAAGGTGTTTGTCGACCTCCTGCCTGCTGCACAGTGTACAAAAGTAAGTACAATTTGGAATTCTGCCGGGTGCCTGTATTTATTGTAACTAGGTTAAATGTTTGGCTTTCCTTTCTAAAATGTGCGAGAGTGGTGAACATGAGATACCGAGATAACTGGTCTATCAAGCCAGGTACTCTAGGGGCTATCAGGTTAAAGGCATGATTTCTTGTTAAGTTAAGCCACATGAGAATAAGCCCCTGGTAGATAATTAGAGTCTCCTTTTTTGTTTTAATGGGCTTTTTTGGAGATAATTGTAGATTTATATGCAGTTATAAATGAAATAATATAGAGAACTCTATACCCTTTACCTATTTTGCCCCAGTGGTAACATATTGCATGGTTGTAGTATAATACCATAATTAGGCAGTTGACCTTGATAGTCCGCTGACTTTATGCAGAGTTCACCAATTCTGTGAGCATTCGTTTGTGTGTGTGGCGTTTTTGTGTTTTCAGTGCAGCATTTAGCACACGTGGGTTATGTGACCCTCACCACTGTCGAGATACAGGACGGTTCACCACCAGGGCCTACTTTTGTTTAAAAAACACTTTATTTATTTACTTTTAAAGGGAAGGAGAAAGAGAGGGAGAGAAACATGGATCAGTTGCCTCTCCTACACCTGACTGGTGCCCAGACCTCCAGGTCTGGAACTGTTGTTTTTTAAAGTTCTTGCCAAATTTAAATAATTAAATACATTTTAATGCAAGATGTTACCTTTGGGAGAAACTGGGGGAAGGGAATCTCTGTATGTTATTTCTTACAACTGCATGTGAATCTACAATTATCTCAAAATAAAAACTTTAATTACAAAAGCAATTTAAGGCCACTGACATCCCAGAACTAACTATTCTTTTCAATGCATAATGTTTCCGTTAGGAACGCATTTGTGTATCAGTATAATAGTGGGTTTGTTTGGTTTTGGTCATCTACTCTTTAAATCTTCTTCATTGCTACATTATATATTATGTTGATATGTTAGAACTTTTGAAACATTTTAACAATACTTTTAATCTTTTAGTGTGTATATAGTACATGGTGTTGGCCAAATGCTTTTGTCCATTAGTGAAGGAGAGTGCCAGTTTCACTGGAGTTTCACCAGCATTGGGTGCTGTTAGAAATTGTTTTGTTTTAGCTATTTGGCAGATAGAAAATGGCTTACTAAAGGGGTTTCAATTTGTATTTTTTCCTTGATGTCTGTTTCTAGACCATTTCAATATTTGTTAATTATGGCCTACTAAAGACTACTTCTGTTTTGAGACCTGTCCTTTTTTTTTTCCACTCTGCAGTTTATTAATCAGTTACTTGGAGTTGTTCCTTTGTCCACACCAACGGAGGATAAACTGGCACTGCCTGCCGACATCAGAGCTTTGCAGCAGCACTTGTGTGTGGTGCAGCTGACGAGGTTACTGGGCTTGTACCACACCATGGATAAAAATCAGAAACTGAGTGTGGTCAGAGAGCTGATGTTAAGGTACCAGCACGGACTGGAATTTGGTGAGCAACCTTGCAAAATGTGCTGTTGTTCCCTGATCTACTAAGACTTAGAAGTTAGTTTTTTGGTTTGTTTTTTATTTTTTGTTTTTTGTTTTTAAATCACTCACCGCACCCTGTTTTAATGAGTTTGGCAAGGAGACAATTTTGTCAGGTGCCAAGACCATCCAAGTAATAAAATGCAAAGCTTTCTAAAGCTTGGAGTTTTATTGTTATTATTTTCTTCCACATTTTATTTTTAAAAAATTTAAGTATAGTTGGCATACAATATTAAGCTTGGAGTTTTAAGTAATTAATAGTTGTCCATATTCTTCCTGATCTGGTGAGCTAACTCTTTCTCACATTGTAGCTCATATAAATTGCATAGTTTATGGTAATTGTCACATTTTCTGCTTATTTGTCTTAATATTCATAATATATAGACTATGTAAGTGAACAGAAGGAATGTAAATTGTGAGATATTTAGAAGTAAATGACCTTCAGATTGCTAGATATATGTGATAAAATATCAATTATTTGATTAGATGATATCAGTATTTCTCTAACTGCACTCTAAAAAATTAGATGAAGGAATGAGCATATTACTACTTTAGTTACACATGACCCTTGGCTTCTGTTCTTTTCTTCACCTAAAACCTTCCAAATCTTGCTGCTCTCCCTGTGGGACCATTTCAGATACCACCTCTGTTCTAGAACCTTCTGTTCCAGCTGAGTCTAGTCTCACCTTTTGAATCCTTTGGTTCATGGCTTATATTTTCTTCTGGTATTTATCCTGTTCTTACTATTGTCTTTTCCTGTCTCTTCGCCCCCTTATCACTTTTCCTGCTTTAAAAAACTTCTTTGGAGCTGTAATAGTTCAATGCAGATGTGTTTTCCACCCATAGGGAAGTCCTGTTTGAAAACCGAATTGCAGTTTTCAGACTGTTACTGTCTCCTTGCTGTCCATGTGCTTGTTGATATATGGAGAGAAACAGGTAAGAAGCCGTCATCTCAGTTTAACTTTACTCTTTTTTTTAATTGTCTATTAGTCTGTGAACTAACTGCATAATCCCAGAATTTTATTTATGTTTTTAGGTTTTTCTTTCTTGCCCTTCTTCAGGGTGCTTCTAGAAGAACCTAAGTCTCCACATATCCCCCTTCCTAAAATCAGGAAAATCTTAAATCAGTGGATATCTGTTCTGATTTAAATGTTTCTGAATAATGAATAATGACTGTAAAAAACCTATTACAAAGTTAGAGTAATTAACAAATAGAGAAACTGATTCAGAGATGGATGTATTGGCCCATGGAATGGGATAGCCCTTTTATTTACTTAAAAAAAGTTATATATAGGAAAAGGAACTCTTTGGAATATAGTTCTGGTTAGCCCACTTAAGACAAAAATATAATACATGGTAAAGGAAGCATCATGAGTCCTGAAGCAGGAGAAGAATGATTCAGCAAATGGCATTGAAATAGCCTTTTCTTTAGTTCTCACCCCTCCTGATGTGTTCTCTTATTAGCAGTTTTTGGGAAAAAATAACTCTAGATACTTGTTGCATATTATTCACTAGAATAAACTACAGAAGAAACAAAGAGCTAGGGAGACAGTTGTGTGCAAGATGGACATGACCCCTGCCCTCGTGGATCATTTTACAAAGCACTCAGTTTTGATACTGTCATCCTCAGGCTTGAAATTCTCCAGAGGTGCCCGTTTTCCAAAGGGCAAAGGCCAGTCTTTCTAGGATAATGTGCAGTGTTTTTTTTATAATCCAGCCTCTGCCTTTGTCTCCAGAGTCTTATGTACTGGGTTGGCCAAAAGTTCGTATGGCTTTTTTCCATAAGCTAAAAGACACATTTTTCATTTTCACCAGTAACTTTATTGGTTTGGATATTTTGAGTATGCCGGCTATTTCCCACATGGTGGCACGTTGATTGTTCTCAGTTAATGTCTTGATTTGATGGCTATGAACTTCAACTAGTCTGCCTCCGGAGCATCGTCCACCGAGAAATCCCCAGCGCAAAACTTCACAAATCACTTCTGACACGTTCGGTCAGTGACAGCACCTTCTCCATACACTGCACGAGTCTTTTTTGCGTTTCAGTCGTGTTTATAACTTTCTTGAAATAATAAAGCGTAATATGCAGAAAATGTTGTGTATTTTCTCCCATTTTCAATACTAAAATGGTTCCCAAAAAATTCACCAATTTTGATTTTTTTAAATACACGCTGATATGACAGCTGTCATAATACAGTCTAACAAAATTATTTCAAATGAAGTCAAAGACAGCTAAGTGCTACTAGAGCCATGTTACAGAAAAAAACAAACTTTTTGGCCAACCTAATACAGTACTGAATCTTTTTTTTGTTGTTGATACCGTTGAACATCACATGGCTTCTCTTTGAAATAGCTTTGTTACCTCCTTCATTGAATCTCTACTGAAACAGTGCCTCTGACAAGCCTGACTTCATTTTACCCCTCCCTCATTGCCGATTTTATGCCCATTCTGCACTTTTGTAGGGCATCCTAGATGCCCATGTGGTAGCACTTGTTACACTGTTGTACGGGGGATGGGGGTTCAGCTCTTTTTGTTAGAGTATTTGCTGTCTGAATCCCAGATTCCTGAGGTTGCTTTGGGCTATAAAAGTCGTCCTAATGCAGAGATCGTTGGTGAACTAAGTGTTTACAGCACTTTGGTCCCTACTTAGCTACCCTTCCCCACTGACCTCTGACATTCTTGCTCATACTGACTGTGGCTTTGTTAATTTTTTGTTTTTCGAGCAGAGATATCTGACCATCTAATAGTAAAGGCCAACATTTGTTGTTCATCAGGCCCTTGAAAGTACTATACATGAATTAGCTAATTTAAACCTCATAATGATACAGTTAAGATTGTTACAGTTTAACAGATGAGAGAAATACAGGGCAGAGAGAGAGAAGTTAGGTAAATTTTCCAAAATCATACAGTGCAAATACATGGGAAATTGGCAGATACTATAAAGATACAAGGTTTTTTTTTTTTAATTTTCATTTGTTGATTTGACAGAGAGACAAAGAGAAACACTGATTTGTTGTTCCACTTTTTATGCATTCATTGGTTGATTCTTGTATGTGCCCTGACCAGGGATTGAACCCGCAGCCTTGGTGTGTCAGGACAACTCTCTAACCAATTGAGCTACGTGGCCAGGGCAAAGTACAAGTATTTAAAGTCAGTGAAAGTGCTGTTGAAGTGCTGCAGTCACTGTTCAAGGTGGATCTGGCAGAAATTAGAGACTTGCAGACAGTCGGTGAGGACAGTTGAAAGAAACTGACTTGAGTATGAAAGTTAAGAGACATACTGTGTTGGTTTGTGGTATGTAGTGCACTAGTTTGGTAAGTGTCGATGTGGATTACGAAACAATCGCCGCAGTGGGTTCAGTTACCATCTGTCCCACACACAGCTGAGTTTTCCTTGTCACGAGAGGTTAAATTTCCTCTCAGCAACTTTCGTCTGTACACTACGGTATTAACTATGATTACCATGTGGTACATTATGTGCCCAGAAGTTATTTATCTTACATTGTTTTGTTACATTAAAAAATTTTATTAGCTCTGTTGGTAAGAATTTGTATAGAGTTGTAGTTATGTCTAAATTTTGCAGAATAAAATTATAAATGTTTTAATAATATTTGGTTTAATAATTCAGAAAGAAGTATACATTAAATCATTTTTTTGCTATTTACTTTGAAATTTTGTTTCTATTTTAAAGAGCTCTTTAAGAAGATTTATGGTTTTTTTCCTAATACTAGTTATCTTAGGATAACTAGGATTTCTTAAAATTATCTATTCTCTATACTTGTTCAGCTCTCTCTTCCGTTCAGTTCTGAGTCTCATGAGGCCGGACTCACCTGTGGCTCTTATCTTTAGGACTTATATCTAGTGTTGCTTAAGTGTAGGTCAGTGAATTTTGAATTAAATAAGATTATGATTTTAAAGACCAGGTAGCAACATGGGAAAACACTTAAAATAAAAGAGTAGAACACAAAATGGGAAGTGTGCTCCGGCCACTGCTGTGGAAACGTGACAGCGGTTCAAAAGCAGTGCATTGAAGTCCTGATAGTAGTTTAAGTAGCTTATGTGGGGTTTACATCGATTGGGTAGGGTTATAGATATTTATCTAAATGCTCCAATTTTTTATTTTGTTTATTTTCTCTTGGAAAAAAGCGTATGCAATATAATTTTTAAAGCTTGATAGATAGAGCTTTTACTTGAGCTGTTTTATTTTTGTTTGTTTTCTGATTGTAAAAGTAGCTTGTATAAACTTTGGAAAACAACTCTGGGCCAGGTGACCCGGGGAGTTGCAGCATCGTCAAAAGGTTGTGGGTTCAGTTCCTCGTCAGGGCACATATCTAAGTTGCGGCTTTGATACCTTGTCGGGTGCGTACAGGAGGCAGCCTATCAATGTTTCTCTCTTACATTGTTGTTTCTCTCCCTCTAAAAAAAAAGTAATAAACATACCCTTGAGTGAGAATTAAAAAAAATTTTAGAAAAGGGTTTATTTTAATCTCACTTTTCCTGCTTCTACAAGGCACTCTTAACATTTTGCATATATCCTTTTGTCTTTCTCTGCACATTTTTTAGATTTTAGATGAACTATTCGTGTTCATTTGAATTCTGTGTGTCTTTTACTAATCAGTATTACAGAAGTATTTGCCCTTGTTATTAAAAACTCTTCGTTAACATCAAATGGCTGCATGATATTTCAGTGTGTGGGTGTTGCTATAATTTATTAATGCAGTGAGTATTTTTGTATGTAAAGCTTTATCTACATTTCATACATTGCATGTTATTTTCCCTAGGTAGATTCTTAAAAGAGAATTTACTTAATCTTTAAAACTTGATACATTTGACCTTTTGATTTTTAGTGGCTCAAAAAAAGTGTATCATTTTATTTTGACTAGTAATGAGCAAGTTTTTAAGAATATTATTGATGCCCCATTGTTAGAGTTACATATGGAAGACAAATGATGTGTAGAGAAAGCATCTGTCTGAAATCTTGTAGAGAAAATCCTCTACTTAGAAGGTTGGTGGACTCTAGTTCTTCTTCAAAATCCATCTCTTCCCAGGATCTAGGATTCTGTGAGATTCCATAACTTCCCTGCACAAGTCTTGGCAGCTTAAAATTTGCAGCAGTTTTGCAGATACATGTTTAATAATTGAGGGACTGTCTATTCAGGGAAATCCCCTCTTTTGGTTACAGCTGTGTCGCTAAAATTTGTCCTCTGTTACCTAAATTCATTCTTAGAATAGTTATGGGAGATAATGATGTCAGTAAGTTTTTGTTTTTGAGGAACCTCTGTTTGCTTTCAAGATCTGTGGGTAATGCTATTACATTTTGGTTTTAGGTGACGAGACTGCTGTGTGGCAGGCCCTGACTTTGCTGGAAGAGGGATTAACTCACAGCCCTTCCAATGCTCAATTCAAGTTGCTGCTTGTTCGAATCTACTGTGTGCTGGGGGCATTTGAACCAGTGTTGGATCTGTACTCCAGTCTTGATGCTAAGCATATCCAGCATGACACCATTGGGTTGGTAGTATATACTCTGAATAATAAGCAGCCCTTATACATGAAACTCTAACTTTTTGATTTTAGTAATAAAGTTGTTCTTGGTATTAAGCTTTTTAGATGAAATGATCACTTATTATGATTCACTGCAAAGCAGTGAGAGTTTATATTTGCCAGCATTTTGTAGTAATGTTAAAGTTTGCACAATTTAGAAATGCTAAGAAAGTTTTCCCAGAGACAGCAAACAGCTATATACTTTGAACCCTTTTTCTTAGCACAGGTGGGTTTCAAGTCTTCTGCCTTGCAGTTGAGGTTAACACATGTACTCTATTTGTTGACCTCAGAGATCCTTTGAATTTGTATTGTAACTGTTCTTTGTGATGAATCAAGAGTATTTTCTCTAACCCTTGTAGAGTGTTTTAGGAGGACAGAATTCTGTTCTCTTACAAATTGTGTCTCATTGATACCTGAGTGTAAGAAAGCATGTCATGGAACTTTAGGGGTCTCACAAAACTGAATTAACTTTTTTAAAAAAGATTTGATTCTGTGAATTAGATCATTTATATGACAGGATGCTTAAAATGTTCCATATGCTTAGCTCTTTCTCTGACATAGTAATTTGAAGTATAGTGTACAATACTAAAGGTGGGTAAGTATAACGTGTTTTTTTTCTTTCCTTCCAAACTAGTTATCTTTTGACCCGTTACGCTGAGTCCCTAGGTCAGTATGCTGCTGCATCCCAATCCTGTAACTTCGCACTCAGGTTTTTCCACTCCAACCAGAAAGATGTAAGTGAAAAACAGTTTTTTAAATATGGTCTTGCCTGCTGAATGCACACGGTTCAGAGAGTACCTTCTCTGTGTCCCAGGTACACATGTTGAGGTGTACCATGCTGTACTTGCAAGTGCCCTTAGGCCGTAGCTGACTGGCCAACGCTGTTAGGTAGAGGTGAAGAGTTATTTGTGGTTGATAGAATGGGCATGTTTAATAGAATCCATGCAAAGGTGAATTTAAAGCTGGGTATTCCTAGAATAGGAAGTGTTAATGCCTCTTAGGTTGGTCTTTGAATCTCTAAGAGGCTTTTTCCAAGGACGTGAGCATGCAATATAAGATTCTACAACAGCAGCTGCTCTGTTACCTTGATGCATTTCTGAAGTCTGTAACCACTGTGCTCTTTGCCAACAACAAATGCACTTATCTTTTCTTAGAATTATAAAATTGACTAGTTGTAAATAATTTCAAGAAACTTTGGTCAATTGTATTTTTTTAAACTAGCAATAAATAAGATAGAGATTCTGTGTGCCATAACAAAAGGATGGGATTTGCACCATATTTTTCATTGCAAACAGACTTGGTCTCCACTTGTGAGTTAAGCAGTTTTTGTGGAAAAACCACATATATGGTCTCTACTTAGTCAAACAGCTATGCAAAACCACCCAGTAACATATGTGAAGATAGAAATGTCTTCAAGGATGGGCATTGCCTACTTGGTTCTCGTGCTTCTGAGACACATCACCTGGAATTGGGCCATGCCAGATATTTGCCCATAGCTCCCTATTTTTGTGGTCTAATAGCAACTAAGAAATTGGGGAAGGAAGCTTGTTTCTGGGGTTCTTGATGGCAAACACTCATGAGGACTTTAAAAAAATGTTTTATAACTATGACATCTACAGCTAATCTATCTGCCATCTATTCTTTAGAGGTATATTAAACAGAAGGCAAGGGCAGGGCAGAAACATTTCTGAACAATAGAATATAGGTTTGTTATTCTGAGCTTGCAATTAATTATGTCCTGACAAGCATCAGGGCATGGCCTAGGGGGCTGATTTAGCAAGGGATGGTGAACTGTGCTTCATGTATTGGCTTTTAAGCCCTGTTTTCCTCCCTTGTGACTCCTCTCCCCAGAGATTGGTATCTCTGTTCATACCTCATTTTTGTGCTATAGCTCCTTACCAGGGAGAGACGGAAGTGGGAGTGAGCATTTGAACCTATTGCTCAGAAGGTACTGGCCTACTTAGAGGTCAGGGGTATCTTTTGGACCTTGGTTTCTAAAATGTCTTAGCATGAGTTATAAATCAGTGAGTTTTCACTGTGTGTTCAAGTATCTGTGCTTGTCCTTCTGTTTTCATGTAGTTTTCCTAACTCAAAAGAAAAAAAGCTCCTTAAATCCCATCGTTCTGGATCTCATTTCTACATTTCTTTTTTAAAATTAAATTTTGTTTTTTTGACTGATTTTAGAGAGAGAGGAAGGGAGAGAAACATCAGTTTGTTGTTCCTCTTGTTTGTATATTCATTGATTGATTCTTATATGTACCCTGACTGGGAATTGAACCTACAACCCTCATATATCAGGACAATGCTCTCACCAACTAAGCTACCTGGCCAGGGCTCATCTGTGTACTTGTAAGGAAGTTAAAGAAAAATTCTTTTCAGATAGTTTTGAGGTGGGAGTGGGGTAAATAAGGGATGTAATATTCCCAAAGAACCATGTTGTTCATGATTTGGCCAGTAAAGGCACATTATTATTTTTTTTTAAGTTTTTTTTTTTTTTAAAGATTTTATTTATTAATTTTTAGACAGAGGAGAAGGGAGGGAGAAAGAGAGGGAGAGAAACATCAATGTGTGGTTGCCTCTCACTTGGTTCCCACTGGGGACCTGGCCCGCAACCCAGGTATGTGCCCTGACTGGGAATTGAACCGGTGACCCTCTGGTTCGCAGCCCACGCTCAATCCACTGAGCTACACCAGCCAGGCCAGGCACATTATTTTATCCTAGTAAAAATTAAGCTTTAATTTTCCCCTGTAAATACTGTGTCTGAAGGGTTGTTTTGAATACACACACACACATACATGCAAACAGATGAAAGTATGTGGTATGGAAAGGAGATCCCAGGAGTGATTTCAGAGGGCATGTTGTCCTCAGTGGCTTTTGTGTCTTTCTTATTTTGCTGATGGTTGTGCGTGACAGGAGTGGTAATTCATCTAAATGTTTGTGATGCTGAGCCTGATAAAATTACATAGTATTTCATTGATCTGGGACTACCACATTCTGCGTGGCATTTATATTTTATTACTACTAACTGAGAAGACAGAACTTATTTAATCATGCTAGGTAAATAATCTTTAGGGGACGCTGGAGGCAAAAGCAAAACACACTATAGCAAGAAAAATACACCTTAAGCCTTAGTGCCTAGCTCAGTCCTCAAACAGGAAAGTGGAGACTGCTGTGGAATGTTTCCTGTAGGAGTTGGATGTTGAGAAAGATCACTGCTGTAGCTTCGTACTGTGTGGGTTAAACCTGTTATGTCAGAAATCTCTCTGGAAGCGACAACTCGGTGCTCTTCATCTTTTACTCTTGGTCATTTTGGAGGTCCCCAGATGATATGTCCTTGAGTGACTGATATATTTCAATTCCCAACTAGCTCTTTGAAAGAACACTTTTACTCCTAAATGGAAAATCTGATTTTTTGCTTTGTCAGGCTTTGTGCTGTAGAAGTGACAGTTGTATTTGGAAGGTCTGTACAGGGAGTTTCTCTCTGGGAAGGTCATCGTCTGCTGTCATCATTACTTGGAATAGATTTTTACAATGTGAGAATTAGAGCTAGATTTTTATGTCTCCAAAAGTTACTTATATATTTATGTTTTTTAAACATTTTCATTTAACAATCTATATTTTAGATATTCGTGAAAACCATTATTCAGGGGTTTGATGTCCATGTATTTTGCAAATTTTTAGTGACCAGGGTTCATTTCAGGAATCCGAATGGGATCTAAATAGCCTCAGTGGTTCATAAATGAGTAGAAATAGGTCCAGACAACATTCTCTGATATTCAGAAGTCTTTAAAGTGCCTGTGGCTTCCAGGTTTGCCTGCAGTTCTAATAGGCAGGGTGTTTCTTCAAAGTGTAGTCCTTTCTCAGCCTTGTCCTGTTGGTAGCTGCCTGGCCCTTTCCTAGCTCTGCAGTGATTGTTCCCTGCAGTGTTGAAGGAGGGCTACTTTCCAAAGGGCTTCCAGAGGGCTAGAGATACCTTCTTGGTTCGTTGAAGGACTACACGTTCCCTCTTTGTTGCCCCTGAGTTTCTCTTTTTAAAGCTGTTCCCTTTTTTTCTAAAGTGGACCACTTCAAAATTACAACTGCTTCTATACTTGGTAAGGCTGGGTTCTTTCCTTTAATCATATCATATTTTGGAACTGTAATCGATAAATCTGATTGAAATCACCAAAGTCATATTTTTATCCTGATTAATTGCTGGATCATATGTTCCTAACCAGCTGTTTTTTCAAGTGATAAGTTCCTATTGCAAGGGCTGCTGGTAAACCTTGCTGTGTTCTCCAAGCCAAGTGGCCGTTGGACAGGCATAAGTGTTGAGAGTATCCTGGCCTCTTCTCAGTGGGGCCTGTCACTGTCCTTGAATCAGGCTAGAAGGTACACTTGAGCTTTTTCAGATAGTCCTTCTTTAAACCTACGGGATCACAAGTAATCTTTTTAATTTTCTTGTGTCCGTCCGTCTTTAATTTCTCCAGATACTGCAGGCAAACAGCTCGCCGAGGTGTCCCATGGGGGTTTAAAAGCCGCATCGAATGCAGTTGAATTAGCGCCCGTGGCGCAATCCCGCGGCCTGAAATGAACCCTGCGAGGCTGTATATCAGAGGGTATGTTGTTAACTATTAGCCTATTTTCCTACTGGGCGAATTATTTGAACATTATGGAGATGGGGGCAAAGCTGATTGAGGTTGTGCAAAAAGATTGGCTTTTCCAGAAAGGATCTTTGGGACAGACATCAGCTTTCAGCTTCACACTTTCCTTGGCCCAAAAGGGTGCCCTCCTGACTTCTCATCCTGATGGCATAGGTCCACCCATGAATGTTCTTCCCTGAGATTTTGTTCCGTTGTGCCAGAATTTCTGTTTAGAATTCTTTATCTTGCCTCTGTTCACAGTGTTTCATCTGAATATGCGCATTAGTCTAAATTAAAGCAAACGTGGAGAGTGTTGCCTTCACTTACTTGTTAAGGGATTTTCCAGCAGAGATCTTAGGTAGTTTGGATGGACAAGTAACCTGCTTCTTGAAGTCTTTCTGTCCTCAGATTATGACATGAGCTTTTATAGGTCTTTGGTTTGGCGACTTATTTCTAGCCTGATGGAATATATGCCCTATGTTTGTGATACTGTATTTAGAAATAAACAAAACCAAGGCGTACCTTTTTTTCTGAAGTAGAGTGATTTGGGGGGGGGGTAGGTTGGTTATATTATTCTGGTGGTTTTGGAACCTTTGTATACAACAGTGTATCTTAGATGCAGAAAAACATGGAGTAAGATCCCTTCCACAATGGCACTGACCACAGTTTTGACTGATGTGGCAGAATGAGCCTCTGGTCCTGTCGAATTGAAGGGCATAGCTGCTAGGAAAAGGTCTGCGGTGGCGGCGGCTGGTGTTACTGGTAGTAATATTAGTAAAGAAGACATTTGACCCTGGCGTAGGAGAGAAGAAATAACATTTGTGTTGTGTTTTGTTTGTTTTTTTGGCTGGGAAGTTTTGCCTTCATTGTCTGACCTGTGAAATATTTATACCAAGGTAATTCTTTTCTTCCCAGACCTCAGAATATATTATTCAAGCTTACAAATATGGTGCATTTGAGAAGATCCCAGAGTTTATCGCTTTTAGGAACAGGCTGAATAATTCTCTTCATTTTGCACAAGTCCGTACTGAACGGATGTTGTTAGACCTTCTACTTGAAGCAAATATGTAAGTATTGCATAAGAGCTAGAAAAGAACTAAGGGATTATATCAGAGGCTGAGAGTCCTTAATGGGCTCATGGGTGACATTAGCAGGCTTAAGCTAAGGAAAATGGGAAAAAAGGAGAAAGTGTGTGTGTGGCAGGGGGAGGGGAGCAGGGAAGAAAGAGGATAGAGCCTGGTATGAGGCCTGGGATTGAGAGAGTGCTGCCAGGTTCCCTACAGAAGCCAGCTAGGCCGTGGGCAGGGTTGTGTTCCTAAGGGTCACTGCAAACATGGGGTTTCAGGAGTTAATGTTGATCCACTTTATTGTGGTTGGGCTTCCAGACTCAGGTCAGTCTGGTCTGTGCTTGGTTCACTTTCACCTTATCCCAGCCTTTGTTTCTTATAGTAAACCCTTCCTCCCTTCCTTTCTCTTCTCTTTCCTTTCTTTCTAGTAAAACAGAGCCCTAGCTAATATGTTTTTGTGGCTGTTTTATTACTGAAATAATACATAAATAAATTGTCTGTATCACAGATCAATCAGCTTAGCAGAGAGTATAAAGTCAATGAATCTTCGACCAGAAGAAGATGACATTCCGTGGGAAGCCTTGCGAGACAACAGGGACTTAAATGTTTTCTTCAGCTGGGATCCAAAAGATAGGTAAATTGCAAGTAACCTCAAGCAATTTATTTTTAAAGAATTAGGATGAATCTAAGAGTTTTTTTTTTTAAACTCTTTCTGACATAAATATGATAACATGTGTTGTAAGGATCAGAAAATATAAGTAAGCCATAGTAAGAAAATAAATCTGACCCCTGTGTTGGGATTACTGGCTAATCTAAAAGTTAGATCCACCTTTGTATTATCTGTGAGAACAGATTCCAGATAGATTGAAGATTGTGTTAAAACTTCTTAGACATTCTAGAAGAAAATATAAAATTTTAAAAAATGGTTGGGGAAAGCCTTTCTTAGCATTACATCAAATCTGGAAACAAACAATTTGACCTTTGTAAATATTACCCTTCTATCTAGAAGTAAATTTGTTAACAAGTTCTGAAGCTATATGGTAAGTTGGTAAATGTCTTCATATATATTAATATCCTTCTTATGTAGAGAGCAATAAATCAGAAGATAACTAAAAAATATTGTATAAAGGATTTAACAGGAAGTTCAAAGAAATGTATCTTAAAACAATAAAGATTTTTTTTAACCTATCAGACAAAGATAAAAAAAGATTAATATGTGTACTCAGGAAGATTGTGGGAAAATGTGCATTTACATGATGGTAAAACTTTATGTTACCTTCTCTGACCAGGGAATTTTAGTGATATGTATCAAGGTTGAAAATTCCATATACTATTTGGTTTGGCAGTTCTGCTTTTAGGAAAGTGGGTCCTGAGGGAATAGGTGCACAAGCACGCAGATATGTGTGTATGAGGTAGTTCTGAATATGATGTGATTCAGGGCTTGCCAAGACCATATTTAGTGATTTGTAGGACTTGTGGGACTCAACATATAGTTGGCACTCGCAAGGTTTATTATAACAAAAGGATACACGACAGGATCAGCAACGGAAAAACATGTAGCTGGAGTCTGGAGAATTCCGTGCACAGACTTCCAGTGCCCTCTCCCTCCAACAAGGGGCATACCAAGTGCAGTCCTTTCTCCAGCAGTGAAAAATACAGTATGTTTGTGCAATGTTTCTGCTCAGAGAAGCCCTAAGAAAGTTGGTGCCCAAGGTTTTTATCAGCTGATTACATAGGCACCCTCTGTCTAGCCTGTACCAGTATTGCAGACTCCCCGAAGGAAAGCAGGTGTTCGCCATAAACCATAGGGTTTGTACAGAGAGTCTAGGCACAGGGAGCCGCTCTTTTCATCTAGGGAATGGTTGGCACACCAAGTGTCCAGACATCGGCCAAGGGTCTCCTTGCAAGCAGCACCTTTTAAAGATAATACTGCACACACTATCATAAACAGATGTAGTTTGGAAAATAGTGTGAATATTGTGAACCCATTTATGTGTTTAAAATCTTAAGTATTATAAGTATTTTTAAGTAATCTTAAGTAAAATAACTTAAGTAATCTTAAGTTATATAAGTATTTTTAGTTGCATTTTGTTCCTCTGTAGTGCAAAAATCTGAAAGGATCTATAAAAGCTTGTTAATATGGTGGGTGCTTGATTATTAGGGAATGTTTTCCTATTTTTTAACTTTTCTGCCATTTGAAGTTTTTATATCATGTATTTTATCATCAGAAAAGTTTCACTTAAGGGGGAAAAGTGACCTGTTAAGTAGGTTTTCATGCCCATTTATGGATATCAAAATGCAGACTTGGATGATTTGGGTTTGTTTAAGATCATTCGGCTAGTAGATGAAAGCTGGAACCATTCCAGGGCATCTCGTCTAATGAAAGTGAACTTGGAAAGATTCAAAGGAAAACATTGAGTAAAAGGGATGGTTTGGGGATTTGTTTTAAAGGGATGTTTCTGAAGAACATAAGAAACTTTCTTTGGAGGAGGAGACCATGTGGTTAAGAATTCGTTCCTTAACACTGAGGCTAATCAGTGGCCTTCCAACTCTGAACCACCCTGTGGAGCCAAAGAACTCGGAGAAGACCACTGAGAATGGTGTGTCCTCCAGGATTGATATTCTTCGTTTGCTCCTTCAACAGCTGGAGGTGGCCCTGGAGACAGGAAAGCGATTTATTGAGAAGGAAATTCAGGTATCATCAAAATGTATTTTTTAATCAAAGCCACAGTAATCTATGACTTTTTTTTGAAGATTTTATTTATTTATTTAGAGAGAGGAACAGGGAAGGGTGAAGGGAGGGAGAAAGAGAGGGAGAGAAACATCAGTGTGTGGCTGCCCCTCATGTGTTCCCAACTGGGGACGTGGCCCACAACCCAGGCATGTTGAACCGGTGACCCTTTGGTTCACAGGCTGGTGCTCAGTTCACTGAGCTACACCAGTGGGGGCTGTCTTTTTAAAAATAGTAGTTTGGGGTGAGTCAATAGTAAAGAGCAGTATTCTGACCCAGTTTAGGATATCTGCAGGAAAAAGGCAAATATTACAGACTTGGGGAGTTGCAGAGGCTGGCTTAATATCCACACTGTAGAGTGAGGAAAAGCAAAATAGCTTTCTTTTTGTGGTGCTAAACTTTTAATAGCTATCTATTTTCACTATAATGATTTAGTTATTGTAGTCCCTGTTAAAAAAAAATTCATGGTTATGCTTTCCACAGTTACAGTTGGCTACCTGCAGTCAACTACAGTCTGAAAATATTAAATGGGAATTTCCAGAAATAAACAATTTGTAAGTTTTAAATTGCTTGCTGTTCTGAGTAACATGATGAAATCTCACCCTGTCCCGTTCTGTCCCACCCCATCCTGCCTGGAGCACGTATCATCCCTCTGTCCAGCATTCCACGCTGTATACACTCCCTGCCCCTTTAGTCACTTAGTAGTTGTCTCGGGTATCAGGATATTGGAGTAACCCTTATTTTACTTAACAATGGCCCCAAAGCACAAGAGAAGTGATGCTGGCAATTTTGATATGCCAAAGAGAAGCCATAAAGTACTTTAAGTGACAAGGTGCAAGTTCTCAATTTAATAAGGAAAGGAAAAATCAAAGGTTGCTGAGATCTACAGTAAGAACAAATCTTCTGTGTAAAGAAGGACAAAGGAAAATTGTGCTGTTTTTCTTTCGCACCTCAAACTGTAAAAGTTATGGCCACAGTGTGTAATAAGTGCTTAGTTAAGGTGGAAAAGGCGTTACATTTGTGGGTGGAAGACATGAACAAAATGCATGTTCTGATTGCCGGCAGTGTGTTGCTCCAGAAAGCACTGAGTTCATACGAAGACTTTTCAGCTAGTGGTCCCCTGAAATGAGTGACCACATTCATTTAACTGTCACTATGGTATATTGTTATAATTGTTCTGTTTTATTTTAGTTATTGTTGTTAATCTCTTGTCTAATTTATAAATTAAACTTTATCATTGGTATGTATGTCCAGTAAAAGGTGGTATATTTAGGGTTTGGTAGTATCCACAGTTTCAGGCATCCACTGGGGTCTTCAAATGTATCTCCTGTAGATGGGAGGGGAGGGAGACTACTATGGTTTGCTGATCAGTGGTTTGCAAGTTATTCACTAAGGTAGATTTTTATCCAGTAGTTATAGTCCTTTGTTTTCTTATTTTGTATGAATTTAGATGAAGTTAAAGAACATTACTTTTTTCCTTTCTTTTTCAGTATCCTTTCCTTGGTCCTGTGCCTACCAGAATGGGTGGATTCTTTAACTCTGGCTGTTCTCAGTGTCAGACCAGTTCTTTTTATCTTGTTAGTGATATTTATGAGCTGGATACCAATGGTTTAGGTAAGTGCATATTTACATGAGTGTATTTATTTACTGAGTCTTTGTCATTGCAACATTATGCTTAGTAAATGCAACAGAATATCTAAATTTATTATTTGGAAATATTTGGAGGAGATGGGACCTGGAAGCTGTTCCGTTTAACATACAAGAAAGTATATTCAAAAGATACAAAGTAATATTTTGGAAGTTTAAAATTGAAGTCTTTTCCATATTTGAAATCTTATTAGTTTCAGAAGTTGAAGAAACAAATTCTTGATTTGTTAAAATATTGTTAGACTTCAGACTGAATTCTTTATTTAAAAATGAAGCCCTGCCCTGACTATTATGTCTCAGTTGGTTGGACATTGTCCCACAAAGTGAAAGGTAGCCGGTTCAATTCTAGTCAGGGCACATGCCTGGTTGCGGGTTTGGTCCCCCATTGGGGTACATGTGAGAGGCAGTTGATATTTCTCTCACACTGATGTTTCTCTCCCTGTCTTTCTCCATCCCTTCCCCTCTCTCTAAAAATAAATAAATAAAACCTTTTTTTAAAAAATGAAGCCTTTAGCTTTGTGGAGAAGAGTTTTTTTCTAAGCTTTCAAACCAGTGATCATCACAAATATCCTATAGACTATGCCTTTTTTCCCCTTCTAAAGCATAAGGTTTATACATCCTGTCACTTAGAGCATTTGAAACATAGATTTCTAGTCTTCCTAGAGAATTTTAGGTAGTGCTTTTGGCAGAAGGTAATTCATATTTTTTCTTTTTTTCTTTCTCTTTCCCTTTTTCTTTTCCTTTTCCTTTTCCTTTCTGTCGTCTTTCTCTCTGCCCCTCAGTAATAGAATTTAGATGCCTATGGCTCTTAAGAGAAAAGAAAATGTTTTTGCCATGTGAAGGTATTAAGCTTGCTAAAAAAATGAATGTTTTTCATTGTTTTTCGATTTTAGATGATACAGTGGAGATCCAGCAGCGAGTAGAGAATGGTCTTCAGTCTTTACTACAACAGTTAAAAGGTAAGCGACCATACTGTGGGTTCCCCTTCGTATCTGATAATAGTTCATTTTTAAAAATGGAAACTTGCAAGAAGATTTGAAAGTAATGCGTACTTTTGGTATGTTTAAAGAATTGTTTTTAATCTTAAAAAGTTTTGATTACAAAACTAGTAGAACAGTAACAAGTATGTATGGTCTTTTCCCCTTTCCCAGACCCACTCCCTCAGGGGTAAGTAAGAACCGTTGATGCTTTAGAGTCTACACTCCTAGATACCACCCAAAGAGCCTATACATGTGTATATGGAAATATATAGTAGTGACTGTTTTTATCATATGAAAAGGAATAATACATGTTTTTGTGACTGTATTTTTTTAAAAGATTTAATTTATTTTCAGAGAGAGGGGAAGGGAGGGAGAAAGAGAGGGAGAGAAACATCGATCATTTCCCTCTCACCCCTAACTGGGGACCCAGCCTACACACCCCCAGACGGGTACCTGCCTGCAATCCAGGCATGTGCCCTGACCAGCAATTGAACCCACAACCCTTCAGTTTCCAGGCCAGTGCTCAATCCACTGAGCCACACCTGCCAGGGCTGACTGTAATATTTTATTGCCGTGGATATCTTACCTTGTCAATTACATATATATAATCTTGGTAATCTGTGTACACACACACACACACACACACACACACACACATTCCATTCGTTGGTCTTATATCAATGTACCAAATTTGTTTATGTATCTCCCCATTGAATACATATTATACACTTGAGTTATTTGTAGCAATATTTATAATGTATATTTATAACAATGCTGAAATTAACATCTTGGGACACAAGTTTTTGGGTATTTGAGTATTTTCTTGTTAGTAAGTTCCTAGAAAAGGAATTATTTGATAAAAGGGTACAAATAACGGTCCTAAATCTCTAAGGATCTTTCTGTTCAGGATTCTGAACAGTCTCTTATTGCTGAAATGAAGAATGATAATTAAAAGATAATAACGATTATGAGAATTAAATGTGGTATTTGTTATGAAGGTGCATTTCTACCATGTACTTTAGTCTTGCAGTCCTTAATGGCACGAGTTCTTCTGAACCCTTAACTTGGAGTCTTACCTTTATCGTGCCCTATAGTGAAAAGACTTAGACCCTGGGATGTGGAATTTATAAAGCTACCTTTTCTGTTTCGAAGACAGTAGAGCAATAGTCGTGTGGCCTTTTAAAGAACTTAACACGGATATTCTTTGGTGTTTGGTTTATTGTGTGTGAGGGGAGGCTTTCTGGATTAAGCTTTCGTATTTGCTTATTCTTTAGTAGATTGTGCATTGTATTCCCAAAAATAACATTGAAACAAAAGCTGCGTAAAACCATGAAATATTTTTCCGTTTTCAGATGTCTTCAGTAAATGTAAAGGTGACCTGTTAGAAGTTAAAGATGGTAACTTGAAAACACACCCTACTTGTTTAGAAAATCTAGTCTTCTTTGGTGAGGTATGTTATGTTTTCTTCCTGAAAAACTAGATTTTTCTTAATTGTATGAAGAATTAATTTTTTTCTTTTTTTAAAAAATATTTTATTTATTTATATTTAGAGAGAGGGGAAGGGAGAGAGAAAGAAAATAAGAGAAACAGTGTGTGGTTGTCTACCATGCACCCCCCACTGGGGACCTGGCCCACAACCCAGGCATGTGCTCTGGCTGGGAAAGTGACCCCTTGGTTCCCAGGCCGGCACTTAATCCACTGAGCCACACCAGCCAGGGCGGGATTAATTTTTCAAAAATAAAGAGATATTAGGCACCATAAACCTATAACTTAATCCCTCACCCCTGACTTTTGTTAATTGAGAAACAATTTGTCTTTTTCTGAGCCAACTCCTTCCAAGGATACCAAGATTTCACTCCAAATGCTTAGGTAAATTTCTTGGAATTTGCTTTACTCATCTTTAAAGATTTCTGATCCACTTCAGATCTAAATGTTTTCTGTTCATTTTTTTTTTGACTCAGCTATTATTTAGTTTAAATTAATTCCTCCAGCTTCTTTAATTTGTTGTTGCTATACTCTAATTACTGAGATTTTGCATTATGAAGGAGGATCCAGGATCTTATATAGCCAAACTCTCTTCCTTTTTAGCAGAAAGAGGAGAAGGATCACAAACACTCATAATCCATTACCTTTTCTTTAACTTCTGTGGCATGTTTATTTACTTTTCTTCCCCTGCTAGTCTGTAAGCTTCAGGAGGGCAGTATTCTCTGTTCTGGTGACTGGCACATTGTAAGTGCCTAAGCTACATTTAATGAATGAGTAATAAATAATTGCATGTATATATACATGCATACACTGTAGCATAGGAGAAGACATGTAAACATTAAGCACCTAACTTAGTACAGAGGGTGTGTGTTGACCAACTGGGGAGATTCTCCATATATATTTCAATTAAGGTTTGCAGATAAGGTAGTATCTTACCTGGCTGGACAGTTGGGTGGGAAGAGACCTATTGTAAAGAACCTTTGGATTTCATGTTTAGAAATTGGGACTTTTCACTTGAGTGAAAAGGATGTTAATAGATTCCCATTTCCTATAGGGAAGAGAACAGAAGTTGGATCCAGTGGATGATGAGTTTAGGGCTGGGACAGCCTAAAGGAAGATTTAAGCTGTTACTGGATAGCTATGGCGATCATAGAAATTAGAGAGTGGAGAATTAGGGGAGAAAGTGAAGGGATTTGTTCAGAAGAACTGTCCATTCCTTGTTTCGTCCATCACATTGAACTGTTCCTGATAGTTGCCTTGAGCGTAATCCTTATTCATGAATTTGCATTTTTTTCTCTTTCAGACTATTTCTATTATCCTTTGGGTGTCCAGTTACTGTGAGAGCGTCCTGAGGCCGTACAAATTAAATTTACAGAAAAAGAAAAAGAAGAAAAAAGAAACCAGCATCATTATGGTAATAACAGAGAAAAGACAAGTAATAATCTGCTGCACGCTGCTTTTTCTTTTTACTGTTTTCCTGCGTGTTGTAGGAGACCTTATGATCTTGTCTGCATTTATTTTCTCTCCCCAGCATTTTTTTTAAGTTACACACCTACAGGGAGGCTGAAAGGCTAATAATGACATCCAAATATCCTTACCTAGTCTCACCACTTGTTAACAATTTGCTACATTTGTTTTCTCTCTCATTCTCCCTTATTCCCTCCCTTAGTTTGTTGAACCATTTGAAAGAAAAGTACAGACTTCATAATATTTAACAAACCAGGACAGAGCAGGAACAGTCTCCTACAAAAACCACAGCACTCAAGAAATTTAATATTGATACAATAATTATGTCCTGCATAGCCTTTTTCAAAATACTAGAATTCTACTAAGGATCTGACTTTTTTTAAATCTGACACTTCCTTAGCTTATTGTTTTTTCTTTATTGTTGAAGAGTCTAGCTAGGATTTAGGTAGAATGTCCTACAATCTGGATTTGAGCTAATTTCCTCAGGTTTAGGTTAAACATAGATATTGTATCTTTTTCAGCAAATTAAATCAAGAGGCACTAATGTTGTGTGCCATTATTGGTGATTTCAGATTTAATTATTTGATAAGGGAAGTGTACTAGATGTCTTTATTGTAAAGGAGCCTTTCCTCCCTTTAATTAACAAGTAGTCTATGGGATGATGCTTTGAGAATGAGCATCTCAGTTTCCACCAGCTTTTCACCCACTGGTGTTAGCATCCATTGTTAGTCTAACTTGCATGAACCATCACTACTACACTGATGGTTCCACGTGGTGATTTTTAAAAATTCTGTCAATCTGTTATCTTTATTAGATGGCATTATTCACATATGCATATATTTGTATATTTTTAATATCTCCATCTATTTGAAGATCACTGTGGACTCATTCTTTTTTAAATTTACCTTATAATCCAATGTCATCATTTTCTTTTGGATGTCCAAATTTGGCTTGTGGGAGCCACTTCAAGCTGGCTCCTGTCCTTGAACATGTCCTCAGCTGTTTTTTAAGCCCTTATATTTTGGAACAGCAAAAATGCTCTAAGCACTTTGTACTTTTCCACTGAACTGAACTGAGACATTTTTTCAAGGGGCCTTGGTTCCTTCATGGGGAATGGTACTTCAAAACCAAGATCTAGGTGTTAGGGGTACTAATTGCTATTAGGTTTCATAATTTCTAGTTTATGTCAGTAGAGAGAGAGACAGGAAATTTATTACCCACACCAACACACACAGAGAATTTTAAATAATTCATTCTGACTGATACCTCCAGCTTCAGCCCAACATCAACTGTTCTTTCTTCCCTTCCTTCTCTCATTCCACATTTGTAGCTTCCTTTTCATAGAGTGAGAACTCTGTTTCCCAGCAGCATCAAAATGTTTGTTCATTTGCTGTTTAACAATAAATACCAAATAGTTTTGGGATTTGTCCAGTTCCGCTACTAGTTCCAATAACAAACCCATTAATAAAGTTCTAATTTTTTGTAGTTGCCTTGGAATATGTTTCACCCAGCATTTTCAGATATTAAAAAAAAAAAAGAATATATTCCAGTGAATATAGACAGCCGAGGTACTCTGTAAAAGCCCTGGAATTAAAAACCGAGATTATGTTATTAGTGGGATGTAAATAAAGTTTATTTATTTCTGCTTGTATTTGATTTTGGAGTTTCCTCTCGTCTTTATTGTTTTAATTTGATTTTTGAGTGTGTGAAATATTTACATAATTTGTATTTTTTTAAGGAAAGTTATTTAGGATTTATTCTGTGCATGATATGCTATCTTATTAGTGTTTGAATTTATCCTGTCATTATTAGTGGGAGGTTTTTGTTCACTATAGCAAAATAGTAACCACTGTTATTTGAAAATGTTGATGATTTTAGTAGTAGTGTTGATTTCCCGCACAATTCAGGAGTAACAAATTCAGGAATTCTTTAGATTTGACACTTTGTTGGGTGTTACCATTCATTCAAAAACGAAGAAGTATACTTAGATTGGGACGAGAGATTAACTGAAGGAACCTTCTCTCAGTCACTGTGTTGACAATAATTTAACACTCACGAGTGTAAAGTCTGAAAGTATAGATTAGATTTGCTGGTACTCTGCTGATGGAAGCCTACACTCCTAGAGCTTGTTAAACAGCTTTTTGGTATTTGGATTTTGTGGGGTTTGTTGTTTTTGCTTTCTAGCTTCCAAAAATAAAAATAGCTTACCTATTTTTATCAAAGTAACCTGACAGTGTAAGTAACGGGAAGATCATCCATATTCCCACTGACCAGCAATAGCCATCGCAAACAGAGCAGAATCGCGTTCTGCAGGCTCTGCGACTTCCTTTTTCTGTTTGTTTGTGTTCATTTAGTAGGAGAGCTTGGACATCTCATTTCAGCAAATGTATGTTTCTCATTACTTTTAGTGGTTTGATGAATATTTGGTTCTAGTTTTTTAGATATTACAAATTATGCTGCTATTAAAATATGGACAGATGCACAAAGAGGAATGTATATGCTTTTCTTATGAAATCTCTTTGATCTGAAATCACTATGTATGCACATCTTTACATTCCCCAACAGTGTTGAGTGTCTGTGTCCTTACCCATCTGATAGGTAAACCGTGCTGTTCCTTTTTTTCTGATTTGCATTTCAAAAAATTCTATTGATAATGAAACTTCAAAGAAGACTTCTTGAGTGAAAAGCTGGCCTTATTACTTGATAGGTTATCTAGGTCTTGTGGTTATCTATTTTTTTAATTCTATCACGTTGCTGGGATTTCTTTGCTATATTTTTTGTTCTGACTTTGCCCAGGCTTCACGTGGTGGTAGTAATATTTTTCCTGTTGATATATTTTGAGCTGTTGGGCTCTTAACATAATAATGTTATTAATTCTCTGTCATAGATGATTCAGTTTTTTCCAGTTTGTCATTAGTCTTTTAACTTGAGTGATTTTTTGTCACTATAGTAATTAAAAAAAAAAAAAAAGATTTTTTAAAATGGTTCCTAACTTAGTATAATGTTTACAAAGGAACTTTCAATTTATGATTGCAGAAGTCATCCCCTAAATTTTCTTCTAGGGCTTTAATGGATTTTTTAAAAAATATTTAATCTCTCTGGAATTAGTTTTGGTATTTACTATTTTGTGTGTCGGAAATGTGTAGCTAGTCATCTCAGTAGCACTGACTGGCTTCAGGTCGCTGCTTTGAAGCGCTGCCATTCAAACCCCCTACACTCTCGGTCTGTCTTGGACTTGCTTATTTTCAGTTTGTCAGTTTAGTTGTGTGCCAGCACCCTCTGGGTTTAGTGTAAGCGCAATCACTGATGTCTTTTAGGGCAGGTCCCCTTAACTGCTCTTTTTCAGAATTCTCTTGGCTGTAGTCACCCATTATTTTTCTGTTAGAACTTAGAGTATCTGCTTCTGTTACTCACTCTAGAGGGGATCTCAAAGACAGAGAAAGGAGTGAAGTCCTGGCTGCTCTCATCGCCTTCAGTGTTCCCGGAGATGGTCAGCCTGGAGTTGAATAACGACCAACCAAGATATTTTTCTATTGGGATTTCATCTGTAGTTTCCCAGGGCGAACTGAAATCTCCTTGTAAAAAATGCTGAAGTCATTGTTGCTGAGTTAGCATTCTTTGGTGGCAATTAAATTTACCATGGTATTAGAGGCTGTGTTAATACCCCAAACTGTGTCCATCCCTATTACTGTTAATAGCATTAAATAATGCTGTGGTATGGAAATAGTGTAGCTTATATGATGTAAGCATGGGAAATGTGTTTGGTAATCTTTCAACGTTTTAAAAATCTTTTTTTCAGCCACCTGTCTTTACCAGTTTTCAAGACTATGTTACTGGGCTTCAGACTTTAATTTCCAATGTTGTGGATCATATTAAAGGGCTTGAAACTCATCTAATTGCACTTAAACTTGAAGAACTTATTTTAGAAGACACTTCTCTCTCACTGGTAAGAGAATGTAGGCGATCAGTAATAAGCCATATAAAAAAACACATGTTCTTATCCTTATCGCCAGGACACGTTAATTTTCAATTTATCATTCTCCCCTTACAGGAACTGTGATTAGAAGGTGCCTGCAGCAGTAGTTTGTTGTGTTGGGGGTGGGAGTGGTAGACTCCTCTCTTCCTTTATTTCCACCCCGTTGCCCCCATCCCCTGGCCCGGCCCAGCCCTTCTTTCTGTACATTGTGGGGGTTGTTCTTTTACCGTGAAAACTAATGATGAATGGGTGACAAACAGAGTTAGTGCTGTCCCTGTTTTGAGGAACAGAGGAAACCAGGTATATTTTTGCAATCCAGGGACAGTGTCCTTGAGTGAGAATTTACCTACCACTGGGCTGGCTGGCTTCTTTGCCACCCAAGCGGTTATTACTTGAAAAAGGAGAGATGCTGGACATCAGAATAATTATGTCATAAATAATTAGGCTAGAGCAAGCTAGCCAAAAAAAGAATGGAACCAAGTATGGAATCAAACAGAGCAGCCATCAGATTTCTCCTGATAGTTATTTTAGGCTGGTTTCTTAAAATTCTGTTAGCAAAATCCCTGTAAAGTCTTGCCTTTCAAATGTGGATTCTCTTAAAAAGTTAAATACCTGGAGTTTTCAGCCTGAAATAATTGAAGATTTAAAGGTATCAGGTGAGTTAACATTCACCAGCCTGGAGTAGGTGTAGCATTTCAATAGAGGCCTGAAGGACAGTGATGGCACCCCCCATTTCTAGGGGGTGCTCCAGTGATGGAAGTCTGATCTCGAGGGAATGTCCTCGAGCATTCTCTGACCTGAGCCTCTGCCCATGAGGGAACCCATCCAGTAATCAGAGGGCAGCCGGAATCCTAGCCCCAGATGTTCCCAGGAATGGGAAAGAAAGGAACCTTGTTAGGCACACTAGCTGTAAGAGAACACAAGCTCCTCTTTTGTAAAGCTTAACACAGAGCGGGTGGGAGCGCTTACTGTGGGGAGGGGCTGAGAGCTTTTAACATGCCCAGAGACTGAATGAAGAAAGCAGACATGTATTGAGATGGTAAACTAGAAGTTTGGTTTTAGCCTGGTAAGCTGTATATTCATCTGCTT
>VMDR010008668.1:0-35892 GCA_007922815.1 Macrotus californicus | reverse complement strand
AACTGAAACGCACAAAAAGATTTGTGCAGTGTACGGAGAAGGTGCCATGACTGATCGAATGTGTCAGAAGTGGTTTGCGAAGTTTTCTTGGTACTACTGAATTTTGGCCAAATCATTCTTTGCTGTCTCATGCCCTGGAAGATGTTTAGCAGCACCTTTGGCCTCCACCCACTAAAAGCCAAGTGGGAGAGAGCCGACATACTCAAAATATCCAGATCAATAAATTTATTGGTGAAAATGAAAAATGAGTCTTACATTTTATGAAAGAAACTAAACGAACTTTTTGGCCAACTCAATACACAGAAACAAATCATATCTATATACATTAATGTATTATATACCATTATATATTGCATAAATGTAATACATTCTATTACTTATTATATACTGTGTATATATGTGAAATTTATAACATATTATCATATCATTTACATTGTATATTATATCCATATTATATATATATGTAGAAGAACTTTGAGAATTCTGGAGCTGGAAGGGGCCTCGGAGGCACAAAAAGATCATGACTTGCCAGGCCTACAGCTGCTTAGTTACACAGCCAGAACTAGCAACAGGCCTTCTGATGCTCAGGCCCATGGGTTTCCACACTGTCACTCACAAACTTCCAATAATTTCATGGTCAGTTGTCCAAAGAAGCATAGTTACAAAAAAAAATTATCTGCCCATGTGCATAGGAGATATTTGTGGATATTTCCACAGCATTGTTTGTGACGGTGAAAACTGGAAACAACTTAAACACCCTTTTGAAGGGGAAAAGGTCAAATGGTGCTCCTTCATCTGACACAATGCCATACTAGGCCTGTCCAGAAGGTGTCCAGCCATGTAAGAGAGACATTTATTGAAGAAAACACAAGATACAAGAAACATTGTACATAGGACAACGATGTCTCAGTCCCCTTCAAAGTAGGTACCTTGGGACCTCACATGGTTCTCCCAATCGCCATCAGCTGCCCCGTCGTATTTTTCTGAATCTTATCAATGGTCTGAACTATCTTCCCTTTCAAAGGTGATTTTAGTTTGGGGAAAAGCCAGAAGTCGCAGGGCACCAAATCTGGGCTGTAGGGGGTCTAAGTCAACTGGGTGATTTGCTGTTTTGCCAGACAAATCTGCACAAGATGTGATGCATGAGTGGGTGCTTTGTTGCCATGAAGCTGCCCATCACCAGTTGCCCACAGCTGCGGCCTTCTGAATCATCTGCATAGTTTCCATGGAGGAATGTTCAAGCTTAACGCAAAAATGATGCAGACTTGTTGCTCTACTCGGTCATTTTTAATGTGACGGCCACACAGTACACATTCTTACTCAAGGACGTCTACCACCCCCACTGACTAGTTCAGTGAAGTCATCATTATTCACGCATGTGCACTGCAGTCCACTCTCCTTGGCTGCCAGGTTATACCGATGTTGCACAAACCATTCCATTATGTTAATAATGGCTGGACTTTTTCCGGACAGACTCTGTATAACAATGAAAGTAAATCAATTCATATTCTGTGCATTAACGCACACTGATTTTGTTGAGAAAATGAAAATTGCACATCATAGCATGACACCATAAAGAGGAAATTAAAAGACATCTACACAAAACATTCTTATGTGCAAAAATGTGTTCTGCCCCGTAAATTCTTACCCTCCTCGACATGTTTTCATAGTCTGAAAAAGTTACAAATAATATGAGTAGAAGCTATATTTATTACAAGTAGAAAGTTTAAGGCTTTTCAAAACCAAGTGCACTTACATGTAATTTCTTCCTAACCGAGCTGTTAGTGTCGATTTCCTCACGCAGGGCCTATTAATAAGAGATATATTTACTTCCTTACTGTGATGATCTTCGGGAGGAAATGCTCTCAGGATGTCTTAAGGATGTTTTTCTTCCAAATTAGAGGATCCTTCATTAATAAATTACATGAAAAAGGAATCTGCCTTAGTGTATTGACCACATGCAATTAGACAATTACAATGCAATTTGCTTCTTTGTGTTGTGGATATACTCCTTGGGATTGTTAAACATTAGAGAATGCGTTAGTGGTTCCTATCACAGACTCTCATTTTACAGATGAAGAAACAGAGACCCAAAGCAGGGAAGTTACTTCCCTAAACATATGTGGCTAGTAATAGGCAGGGCTGGGATTAAGTCCCAGGCTGCTGGCGAGAGCTCTCTCTGTACAGGACTCTCCACCGCACTGCTCTTGTGTTACAAGCTGTGTCCATACACTACCCACAGGACAAACTCATCAGGCCAGTGATGGAAACAAGATGATCGCCCACCCCCCACCCCAAATACTAGTTTACTGCAATTATAATTTCAAATCAATTTGCCAAATACTTTAACTTTCTAATGGTTATGTGCACATTAATTTGTCTATGTACATTCCTCTGACATCACTCTAGAATTTTCCCATATGTATATCTGTATACATTTTATGTATATTTGAGTTGTATATCTATTTGAAGTGTATGCGTGTGTATCTGAAGTTGGAAGATTATCATGATACTTTGGGAAAGCTTCGTGCTGCCTTCATGTCTTTTAACCTCCAACTGGAAAATAATTAACACTGTACATGGCGGTATTAACACTCCTGACCTAGTGGGTTATTTAAACACTAAGAGCTTCATAATTGCCCTACAATAGGTTTCCAAGTGATGAGTTTAGAGATGCTGATGCCCAAAGGAAAAAAATTCTCACACAGTGCTGGGAATAAATAAGCCTCCTTATGAGACTTGACTGGAAGGTGCAAGCACTATACAAACATTTTCATCTGTGAAATCCTCCTCTATTGGAGAATAGTGATTATTCTTATCTTCTGCTCACATTGTTCTTGTTCATTGCATCAGACAGTATAACTATTTAAAGTTAGAAATTTCACCATTTTTCCTCCTTTAAGATATATTCTTTCCCTCAGCCCTTGAATTGAGAATTATACCAAACATTTCTGGACATGGCATTATTCGTAACATAATAAAAAGTGACTGTCTTCAATTCTGTTTATGTTGTCTTCATGTATGCAGGCCTTCTTCCTTTTTTAAAGTGATTGTCCATGCATATCTTAAGATTAGTAAGAAGTTTTAAAGCTGTATGACAATAAACATTTTTGCAGAACCCCTTAGATCCCAGGTCTTACGTAATTGCCATTATTTTTCACTATGAGCCAGCGATACATTTGACTCAATGACTCAATTTGGTTTTTAACTCTCTTAGTACAAATAATCAAAAAAGGAAAAACACTTTCTTATCGGAAATCACTTCAATTTGAGAATATCATCCTGAATTGTGTTTAGCTCATTTTTCTTTGTTTGTGTTTTTGCTTCTCCAGGGCAAAAGTATACTATTTTCTTTTTCTGGTTTACAAACATTAAGTCATAACTCCTGATCTTGCCAGGCAGCAAAGCTAAATAATTTTGGCTCTACCGGGTCTTAGGAAACGTCAAAAGAAATTTAGGTGTTATGGGAAGAGATGTCGGTAATTCCAGTTGTTCAGCTCTTGCCTTTAGAGTATTCCCCAAATTGTGCTCGAGTACGTTACCACATCGCTGTGAGCTCCCCTGCCAACTTCCACCCTAGAGATGGCTATATTTCACAGATGAGTGAAATGATACTTGTAAACAAGTTTATAATTATTAATGAAGCTTCCCGAACAATTTGAGCTCTTTAGAAACACACATCCACTGTTATAACTAATTGTCTATTGTTTATTTAATTACAACCAATTGAGACATGAAGACTTGTAAAATGCCATTTATAAAAATTCTCAACTGAATTTTGGTTTTGTAACTTTCAGGTATCAGATCATTTCTCTCTGGGGATTTTGGTTGAAATTCCACCATTGACTCTTCCAATGCACTTTCTAAAAATTAAAAATTCCTAAAGAATATTTTTCATTAAAGTTGACAACTGCCCACTCTGGGATCCAGATGCTAACATTCATAGTACAATGCCTTTTTTTTTTCTGTTTTCTGTACATGGCCTTTATACACCCTGTCTCTTGGAGATGAAAAATTCTGCCTCCTTTTATACATTTTAGAGTAAACTTTCGTTAGAATGGCCTAAAATCAAGTCTTTTCATTCTAGCTGGTGTCTAGCTGTTACTCCAGCTATCATCTGCAGTTTGGTTTTTAAGATCTAGACATATAATCCATTCTAACAGACATGATCCATTGTCTATTTCTGGAGTGCCTATTTCATGTAGAACTCACACCAGTCCATGAAAAAATTAGAGTTTCTGACAAATGAAAGGAAAGCTATAGATACTAGCAAGTGTCAGTGGATCCCTGAAAGAATATGCTGGGATCTGGGTGGGCTTTGAGGTCTGTGGTGTCGTCCTTTAAAGTCAAAGAAGTATCTTCCTCCCATAAGATTTAAATAATGTATAATGTTGTCCCCTGTCCCCAAAGTTTTAAACTCTGTGATTGCTTTTCTGTCACAAATACAGGGTGGGGCAAAAGTAGGTTACAGTTGGGAGTACATGAAACACACAGTTTATTCTTATATTATTATGCATGAATTATTGCATTATTTTCCATATGAACAACTGTAAACCTACTTTTGCCCTACCCCGTACACTGGGCCCTCACATACCTCCCTGCACTATGCAAGTACATTTCATGAAAAGACCCTTGGGTTTTAGGGTTGTAAGTGCTGTGGCTAGTAACCTGTAAACACGAGGACACTAAACAACCATGGAAAACTTAATGTCTCCCTCAAATAGAAAAGTGTTAAATCATGCCTGAAAATAATAGACATGATATCTTACACTTCTATGACCATTTTAAGTTGGAAAAGTATGTGCACATCGATCATATTGTTTTACTCTCAAAATTAGTAATAAACAGGAAGAAAAAGCATGAAGTCTATACATTGAGTGCCCACTGCACACTAGGCACTGTGAAATGACGATCATACAGAGGGTGGTCCAAAGAACTGAGACTCTCCTTGGGAAAATAAGACACGGATGGAAATAAAAACAATAAAGGTAGTATTAAGAAGTCTCTTGTAAGTGAGAAATAGACGGGGCAAAGGGAGCTTTAGAATTATGTGCTATAGTATTCTAGGAAATGTACGTTATCTCAGAATACTTCTCCAAACTCTGTAATAGCTATTTTATCTACAATTTATGGACAAGGGAATGGAATCTCCCAGATTCTCAATTCCTTGCCTCAGGATACTAAGTGCCTATCAGGAGCTCTGTACTGAATTTCTGGCAGAGCCAGGACATCAAGCAAGGCTCCTGACTTATCAGCTATTACCATATTTCTCCCTCTAGATCAGGCAAGTGTGGAAAAAGGGCAATGTTAACATATTCCCATGTTCTTCTCTTAACAAAGCCCCTTCCGTTCCAGCAGCACGGGGGTGCATCAGGTCTTGCCCTCAGGACCAGCTAAGGCAATTGTCTGTGCCTTTGGTGAAGGAGGCTGTTTGCTTTTCTCAGCTGATGGTATGTGACCAGGAAGGTCTCTGGGCTTGGCTCCCGAAGTTGGATAGTCTACCGCACTGCAAGTGGTCCAAGGGATCCTTTTGACATTGAGTCCATAGAGTCGCGATGGAGTCTTAGACATGAGTTTTCCTACCCTTGAAGAAACTGAGGCTCAGGGGTCGGAAACAGGTCTTGTGACCCCAGCCCAGTGCCTTCAGCGACCTATATTAGTACCTGTGTTTTGGAATCTGACCTGCTTCCCTCTCTCCCTTTTCTTGGGGGGAGGGGGAGCAGGAGGTACCATTCCAGTCAATTAACAGCCTTCTCTTTTTTTTCAAAAGGAGGAGAGGGGATAAGGGGTTGAGAAAACTGTGTTTTCGGGCAATGAAGGGGAGGGATTCTTTCCATTCCTATTTATCGAACACCGGCTCTGTGCCAGGCACAGGGCACCTAGGACACAGCAAAGACAGCTTCCAAAGACTGAAATCGAGTCTCTCTCTACATCGGGCAGGCCCCGAGGCGTGACTGCCCCCTCTCAAGCGCGGTCCCCCGCCGGCCGCTCTAGGCACCCAAGTCCCCAGAGCCCAGCGCTGTGCCAGGCCGGAGCAGCGGGCACGAACCCACCCCAGGAGCACCTAGACTCGGAAGGGAGCCGGCGCCGCGCGCCCTCGGTCGCCAAGGCAACCAGGGAGGTGCTGACCTCTGACCCGGCGGCCCCGCCCAGCCCCGCCCCGTTGCGTTCCCGAAATCAACATGGAGATGGACAACCCGGAAGTGCCGCTGCGGCCGCCGCCGCCGCCGCCACCTGCGCGGTGCTAGGAGCCCAGGGCCGCGACAGGCCGAGCCCGGTGGCCGCTGCCCGGCAGCCCGTGGCCTGCCGGCGCCGAGGCGGCCGCGCCCCCTGCCCCAGGTCCCCCTCCACCCCTAGGCGACCCGCCCCCGCCCGGAGGAGGAGCCGAGGCGAGTGGGAGGCGGAGGGAGAGGTTTGCAAGAGGGAGCGAGGCCGCGCGAGCCGCCGGCGGTTCGTATTACCGGGGTCGGGAGGAGGAGCCGAGCCGGGCCGGGCCGGGCCGGCGGGCTAGCGCAGGGCGGGCGGGAGGCGCGGAGGAGGCGAGGGCAGCCGGTGTACGAGGAGGCGGGCGAGAGGCCCGGGGCTGCGAATTAGGCGGACGAGCCCTAGTCTGCAGCGCGGGGGGCGCCCTCCCAGCCCGCAGCCCTCCGCCCGGGCCGCGGCGCCCAGGCCTCACCTTGCCGCAGACCCCGAGCCGCCCGCCGTCGCCGCCGAGGGCCTGTCCCTGGGGCCGGGGGAGCGTGAAGGGGCGGGCGCGGGGGCCGGGACGGCGCGGCCAGGTGATGGTGGCTCCCTGTGCTTTGGCAGAAAGGGGACCCCCAGAGCCGCCGTGTCCCTGGGCTGTCCCCCTGAGGCCCTTGGACAGCAGCTCTAGGCAAGCTGGGCAGCCGTGTGATTGTCCGTCTCCGTTAAGTGCCCTTAGGATGCAGTGATTAGGGACCAGGCTCTCCCTGTGGGAGGGGCACTTCCTGAGCTGGGGGACTCGGTGCAGAGGACAGCATGATGCTGTCCGAGCAAGCCCAAAAGTGGTTTCCAACCCACGTGCAGGTCACCGTGCTCCAAGCCAAAGGTCTTAAGCCAAAAGGCAAAAGTGGCACCAATGACACATACACTATAATTCAGCTGGGCAAAGAAAAGTACTCCACCTCCGTAGCTGAGAAAACCCTCGAGCCGGTCTGGAAGGAGGAGGCCTCCTTCGAGCTGCCCGGCTTGCTGATGCAGGGCAGTCCAGAGAAGTACATTCTTTTCCTCATAGTTATGCACAGGTCCCTGGTGGGGCTGGATAAGTTTCTAGGGCAGGTGGCAATCAATCTCAATGACATCTTTGAGGACAAACAAAGAAGGAAAACAGAGTAAGTTATGTAATTTATTTTTAATTTGGGGAAGCTTGACTATATCTTATTTATGCATTTTCTGTTCTTGGAAATTATGTGAATACCTGGGGCATTGGTGTTTGGACTGAAATGTGACCCAGTTTGAAGCACCAGATTTGCATGACTTTGAAGTAAAAATAGCCCTTGTGAAGAAACACTTGTAAAATGGAGTCTTGAATGGTCCCTTACTCTCATTTGTTTGAGGTGTTCATCTCAAAGAATCGGATGTTTTGCACTGGGTTTTAAGTAAATGAACATTATTTCGGTACTTATAAGAAGCCGGGATCGTCGTGTTGACCAGCTAAAGCACCGTGTGTACGTTGTCTTTAAACATAACAGTTTTCCAGGAAATGGAATAGCAGAAAACTAAATCTGCCAATGTAACGCCCTATGTACGTTGAGCTCTGAAGCTGTTAGAAGATAAATGACCCGATTTAGAACTCATTATGTCATTTCAACATTGCAGACACAGTGGCCTTTATTTGAGCGCGGCCGTTTTTCAGGGTAAGGACATCCTGATGGAGTCGAAAGCTGTTTAAAGGAAAAAAAAGTTTTACACGTGTGCACAAACATGCTCAACCTTGCACACACTAACGTTTTCCTTTGAATTTACAATATGTTGGAGCTGGTGTATTACTTCGGAATTAGCTCTGCAAAGCCAGTGTGTTTAGACCGCGTTAAAAGTTGTCAGATTGAAACAGTGATTGCATTCTTGTGATAAAATGATGGAATGACATCTTCAGTGAAAACATGGCTTTTTAAATATGACTTTTTAGCTTAAGATAGATATATTCTAACTTTGAAAACCATCACATAAGTTAACACTGCGATGTTGCATTGAAAAATAGTATGTTTGCAAAGATAGGTGTACTTACCTCTTCCTTAAACATAATTTTTCTGGTCTGAGAGACCATTATTAATGAGAGAAAAATCTAGGTTGAATTCGTAAAAGGAATTGAAATTTCCAAAATAGCTTTGCTGTTTGTTTCATTCATAACTGAAATTTATTTACCCTTTTAGAAACTTTTTTATAATGATAACTTTCTTGACATTTATGTTAATTTCTTATATTTTCAAACAACCACCTCTTGTTTTTTTTCCTATGTATGTCTTTCTGCAAGCTTCTCTTGACTGGAGTTTTAATTTTCATTTAAAAAAAAAGTTTTCCATCAGATCTTTACCTAAGATTTAATGTGTAGGGTACAAGGGTAGAGCTACAAGAAATATTAGGAATGCAAGACAAACAATGGTAAATATTTAGACTAGTTAAGGAGTTGAAAATACTGTGAGAAAAAGGAGTGAAAAGGGTTTTAAAAAGTGTAGGTGGAATAGATATCAGTGATTTTAATGAAACTGCTTGATCTCTACAAAGTGGTATTCAGTTTCCTCTGAGGAGTTCATCAGATTTAAATTGAACATGGATAATTATCAAATAATTTGCTTCACATTACCAACTTCAGGTGTCACTTAATATATAATGTTCAAAGTGTTCTGAATGGAAACTTTCAAGCACGTTGTAACTTCAGTTTTCAAACCGCATTGACTACTTTCAATGATAATGAGTGATGCATTGCAGGCCCTCTCTGAAATGTAAATTTTCCATGTGAAAGTAGGCCCAACGGTGAACCCAGAAATTCTGTGGATGAAATAAGCTTTTCAAGTTTCTTCTTGTTTTACTCCTTAGTGTTGTCAACATCACATTTATAATACATTTGGCTGTAAACAGTAATACTGTAGACTCCCTATAGAAATTCTCTATTGGCTACTACATAAAATCAGTTAGAACTTTTTTGGGGCAAATGCTTTAAAATGTTATCAACAGCCCTTGCGATGTTATTGCTTTCAAAATGATTTTCATGTTATTAAATGCTGAACATTTTCTTTCTTTGTGGATAAGCGGGGACCACATATTTGATGAGGTATCTTTATTGGTAATATTTCTAGTTTTTTAATATATTTAATAGTTTCCTGTTGCAGCACAGCTGTACATGTGGCGCGGTGAGAGACAGACTTGAGCCACTGGTGTATTGCGGGAGAGATATTTAATATTCCGCACACTGCTGAGCCCTGTCAGCACACTCCCGAGTGCTTTGGAGGAAGGCCGCATGCATGATGAAGGTTACCAGCTGAGTTGGAAGTCCCAGGAAACTGCTGGGTGTGACACTTTTTATTCTTGACACTGAAGACAGGTATTTGCAGCTTGTCTTCCAGTTGTGTCATGACAGGCAAAGAAATGTGACAGCTAAAACTATTATTTCACTTATTTTTATACCTTTAAATTAAATACCTTTTTTTTTTTTCTCTTAAGGAGAAGTGGGGAAAGGGGCCTGAACCGGCGCACTTTTGAGTGGAGCATAGAAAGGGAACTTCTGTATCTCCAACTTTAATGGGTGTCTGGGTTGGTTCTGGCATGAGATTTAAGGAAATAATACAATGTTTAATAATAGAGTGGTAAAATTGTTCATGCTGTTATGTAATGTCTATTGATTTTTTTTTTACAACAGAAGTGGGTGATGTTGACTTTTTTTTTGTAATGCTTATGAAAAGTAATAACAATCAGAGTCCCTAGAGTTAGGTATGACTTGAGCACATGCTGATTTTAGGACTTTCGTGTGTGTCTCTGCAGTGCACCTGCGTCCTGGCCTCTGGCACCCTCACTGCCAGTCTTGTCCCGTTCTGACCACACAGCACCGATTGCTTGGGAATAGTTCCCACATGTGTGGTGGTTTTTGAACATGGACCTGTGCCCATTAAAAATTGAGCAGAGGCCATATATAGTTTAAATCCAGCACTCAAGAGCTGAAAAAAAATCAGCATTAATCCACTAAGCTCCAAATGCTACGTCTTCATTTTGTCTTTTTGAAGCCTGGGAAAACAAGTTTTATCTCGGGGATGATTTTTGAAGGTCTCATTAAGACTTCCCTGTTATATCACTTTCAAAACAAGGCAGCTAAGCTGTTTGTCATGCCTGTATTTTAAATTAGTATATTTAAAGTTCTTTGCAGTTTTTTTTGTGGGGGGGGGCGATGGGAGGAGAATGGTAAAATTCTGTTTTTACAGTTTGTATTCAAGCACTGACTTGCTTCATTCTATAAAGCTCATCTGAGTCTTCAGTGTTCCCTACCAAAAGCAAAACAGTGCAAAACACACCCACGTGCACTCACAGTGTTAGTACAGCTTGGTCATTTTAAGGGTACAGTTCTAGCAATAAACGCAGTTAGCCTTTATTTGGCGCAAGGTAAACTGTCTTCATGGGCCTTACACTCTAGCAATAGAAAACCTGCATTGCCTTCCTCTTTGGTTGTCATGTCTCCTGATTCAACAGCGTCCTGTAACAGATGACCAGCTGCGTGTTTAATATTATTAACACATTTGGTTCATCACATACGAAAGAACTTCTGTTTTCATGAAGATGTTATCCGTCAACTTTGAGTATTTTTCCTACTGACTTCAACCCGACATTGGATGTCACTCATATTACCTGTGCCTCATTTTCCTCATCTCTGAAATAAGAATGTTGAAGTAGATGATGTATTTGGTCTTATTCTCTGAATTTTGATTACCTTCATCCCCTTTTATTTATTGGGTTATTGGTTTATTTTTTTCCCTGATTGGCTTTGATTTGTTATACACATGGAAGTCCTACAGGCTTAGGTTTTGTTTGTTTGTTTTGTTTTGTTTGGAGTACAAAGTATATTCACCTATTTTCTGTAAAGCCTGAGATGTCATAGAATATTTCTGTAGTACCACTCATCAGAAGTATTCCTCACCCATTGACAATGGCTCTATTTTCCAAAACTGAGTTTATAACTGGGCACGTAACCTTGTTTCGTTTTCAGACTTTTCGAGGGCTCAAGTTTGTGTTCCAGGTGCTCTATTCCGCAGAACTTATCGCTGTCATGTCTGTCTGTGTCTGCAGATTTCACCATGTGCTGCAGATAAAGGATTTTCTCAGTTTAGAGTAAATCAAGTCAGTGCTTTCTATTCTAAATATTCTTTTTAAAAAAGTTGCTTGTTTTGATGCAGTTAGATCTTTCTTGATTGAATTGCTCCAAATTAATCAAGAAAATACTTCTTTTGATTGTTACTTGCTAAGATGTAGCTGATATATGTATTGTTATGTGCCTGTTTTTTCTCCTGCCTGGAAAGACCTGCGAACTAGCCTTCCACGTGATACATAGTAAATGTACCTTCTTCCGGGTATCCTGTTGGTAACAATGAGGGAAAGAACTAATATAAAATTAGATCTGAGTTCCTTTGTAGCTAAGAAAATTTGTTACACTTGATTAGAGCTATATTTAAATAATAACTCGTCTGCAGGGATGGATATTATGCTTCATTGTTAAGTAATATGAAAACATTGTAGAAACTGTCTTCTAGGCTTGATTTTGCGGGGTGGTTTTTGTTTTTTGAGTTTTCTTGTTCTTTTTTCTTTTTTTGGCTGTTTGCCCTATAGAATGACCACTTGTAACACTGACAACTGGAGACTTTCTCATGGATAAAAATACTGTGAACAAAAGCAAAATAAACTTTGTTTCTTATACATCACTTAACAATGGGCAGTGTCATACAGCAAAATGGCCAAGATCATGAGATTTGGCTCCTATTAAAATAATTTTTATTCAGTATTGTCACAGTAGCAATAGTGAATGAAACAAAGGTTGTAACAGGAAGCATTTATACTTTTTTCTTTGAAAACTCTTCATAAGATTTATTACTATTTGTCACTTCCTGTAGTTTATTCATTTTGCATTTTTTTATTCAAGAAAAGGCTTTGACCCATTTTATATTCATCTAAATTATATCATATACAATTTTTATAATTAGTAAACTATATGTAGTGGTCTCCAATATTAACAAGTGTGAACCAGTCTGCCACGTGATATATAGTAAATGTATCTTCTTCTGGCATATCCTGTTGGTAACAAAACTCTTTTAATAGTTTTTACAGAAGAAACTTTTGGATGGAGTTAAATATTTATTACTTTATTAAAAATATGGCCATTTATCATTTTATGGTGCCCCATAATAGTTTGTATTGATGAATTCTTTCGGAATCTGTACTTCAGCATTGTTTAACTTTAAAAAATGTTTTTAGGCAATTAGCAACATTTATCTGAGATGGAAACATAATAAATAGCCCTCATTGGTGAGGGTTTTTGATGTGAATGATTTGCAAGTCATGAAAACAAAACATTATTGAAAACCTTTCCAAACTTACTGACCCGTTTCTTTAGTTTGCCCATTTCTTACCCTGCCCCAGAGACAGCGGTAAGTTTTTAAAAGTTAAGCAATGAGTAAAAGCAGAAGTGCTCTGGCTGGCGCATCCTCATCCATTGCATGGATTGCCCTCGTGAACGAGAGCTTTACCTAAGAAGCCATTTGTATAAGCAAAGCTTGATATCCTCTGTTCATTACAAGTTACAACCCAGTTTTTCCTTCTCTTTAAGGTGGTTTAGATTAGAATCCAAACAAGGAAAAAGAGCCAAAAACAGGGGTGAGATAAAGGTCAATATTCAGTTCATGAGGAACAATATGACAGCAAGTATGTTTGACTTATCAATGAAGGACAAAACCAGATCTCCCTTTGCAAAACTGAAAGATAAGATGAAAGGGAGAAAAAATGATGGGACATTTTCCGATACATCGTCTGCAATCATTCCAAGTTCTCACTTGATTGATGCCAATTCTGAATTTTCAAGCGGCGAAATACAGATGAAATCCAAACCGAAAAAGCCTTTCCTTTTGGGCCCTCAGCGACTCTCTTCAGCACATTCAATGTCTGATTTAACTGGGGCCCATGTATCTTCCGAGAAGCTGAAGTCTGGCCCTGCTGGTCAAACGCATCTTCTCAGCCGCCAGGTAGATTCCTTTGGAGCGGTTCCAGAAAGTGGTAAGTGACACATTTTTTTCCACTTGTATCCTCAGTGGTCCAGAATACCCTTTATAATTTTTAAAGTTCAACTTCTAAAATTAGAAAATAAAAGTTACAGTTTCTTAATAGTATTTTCTAAATTTGGTGATCCAATATTATTGAGTACCTACTGTCAAAATTGTTAGGAGTATTACAGGCAGAGCCTGTCTGCATTCAGTATCCTATTTATATTATTAGATGATAATAAAAATGAGTCTCAGTCACTTCTCATGGCCTGGCTTCATTTTTTTTTAACTGCTGTTTGCTCCCGTCTGGAAAGCCTGAAGCATAAATGAATATTCCGTTTAATCAGAAGGTTCCTGGGAAAAGACCCATGTTCAGAAGTATTGTAAGAAAGTCAGTGTAATGCTAATGATGAAAAACGAGAATTTATAGCGCTGGCGTGCCACGCAGAACTGCTAGTTTTGACATTAGAGTTTGTTTATGTGCTTGTTTCTAGCAGTATACTCATTATTATTAGCCTACATACTTCAGAGTGCTGTCCCTTAGCATTTTAGGATTGTTTTCTTTGATGATTTAAAAGGTTAAATCTTTAAATAGCTAATTGCGCCCATTCTAAAAGCAGCAGTGTGCACACAGAATGTGTCAACTAGTGTGATGTAATGTGTCACTGATTATGTACTGACTACAAAACTGTTTGTAGGAAGTCTCAAGTCTCCGCACAGGAGAACATTAAGCTTTGATACTTCCAAAATGAACCAAGCCGACAGCAGCAGCGTGGATGGAGGCGAGTTGTCTTTCGGAAGACAAAGTGACCCGTTTACCAGTGTGACCGCTTCATTACCCCCCAAATTTGCAACACTGCCAAGGAAGAAAAACCCATTTGAGGAAAGTAGCGAACCCTGGGACAGCAACATGACTTTATTTTCAAAATCCATGGAAGTAAGAAAAGAAAATAAAAGAGAGAAAAGGGAGAAAGTCAGCCTGTTTGAAAGGGTGACCGGAAAAAAGGACGGCAGAAGGTCTGATAAACTCAGCAGTGGGGCAGCCGGTAGCCCTTGTGACTTGAAATCACCCAATGCATTCAGTGAAAATCGGCAGGACTGTTTTGATTATGAGTCCACTAATCCGTTTGCAACAAAGTTCAGGGCCTCCAATATAATGCCATCGTCCAGGTAAGCTCAACATGGGGGAAGCTATGCTGTTTTGAAAAAAATTGTGCTTGGAAGTATCAAATGCCCCTTTTAAAAATACTTGAATATTCAAATTTTTTTTTTATTTTACTTGAAAAAAATTCTTGTTTTTATAGTTAATTATGGAGTCAGACAGGGTTGCACACATTTTTGGATTTGAACTTCTCACCTTAGAAGGACAGCAGGTCCTTAACCCCTGCCCTGGTCTGCAGGGGTTCGGTGGAAGTAACGCCCGTTTGAGTGTGGTTGGCAGGCTCATAATTTATGGTTTTAAAATTTGAACATTGCACCTAAAATGTCCTATGGCGTGGTTGAGTGTGATATTGTTGTTACAGAATTACAGGCTTATGATTTTGTAATAAAGATTTTTGTGCAATAAAAAAGGGGCGTTACCTGTGTTGGACCCTGTATTTTCACTTAGGTGAGCCAGAAACTCGCCAGAACTAATGGAGAGAAGGGCTTTTGATGAGACGTGGTGAGAGAATTGAGTGGCTGTCCAGTCAAGCCAGAAATTGGGGTGATGTGTTGTGTTTCCATACACTGTTTTCCAGGAGTTAGTTTGTAGGCTGTCTGGAGAGGATTAATGGACCAATAGCAGCCCATGGGCTATTCTTTAAGAAACACTGGCTTAGGTGTTAATGGTTTTCGTAATAGATGTTAACTATCCTGATCAAATTGCAGTGTAACTCAGGGACCCTTGTGGGTACTATAAATACATCAAACAATACCTATATAATGACTTATAGTTAGAGACATAATCACTATTATGATAAAGGTTTTCAAAATCTTAGTTGTCAGTTATGCATATAACAGTACTTTTCTTGTTCCTTAGTTCAGGTTGGAACTATGTGCCTTTAAGATTATGGATTTTGCAGAAGGGAACGATGGAATAGCCAATGAAGGAAACCTCAAACAAAGAATAAGATGAATTTATTGCAGTCTTAAGCAGTTTTCACAAAAGTGCATAGTAGAATGTTCGCCGTGTGGCACAGAAGTTTTTTCTCGAGGCAATAATGTGTACAGACCTGGTGGGAATAGTAGCTCCGTGACCTCTGTCAATCTCAGCATCTCCACCCTTGAAACAAGGAAAATAATTCCTACTTGGTGGGGTTGGGTGACGGTAAATGATAAGTTACGTACAAGGTACAAAGCCAGGCCCCAAATAGGGAACCCCCAAAATGGCGGCTGCCGTTCTGTTTTAGGTGCTGTGGTGTCGCATTGTATCTGAAAACCACTTCGTTTTGTTGCGCTGTAAACAAAATTCAGGATCAACAGCTGCCCTTCAGGCTGCGCTCTCCCACCTCTCCTGTGACCTCATGGCACGTTAACACTTACACTTAAACCTTTCAGAGGGGAAGTATGTGTTCCTTTGGTTTTCCTTCGCAGTAATGGTATTGGCCGTGGCTTTAGAAAGTACGGTCAGTTTCCTTTGTAGACTGTACTCCAAAGAAATACGTTTTTATCTTATGGTATTGATATTTTATTAAGGAGTCCATAGTTTTGAAATGCTATTCTGAAATATTTTATTTTGGGATCTTACATAGTGTACTTACATGTTGCATTGATTCCTGAATTATAGACATAGTAAGTAGGAGTCCCTTTGCTTTTTTCTCCTTCTTTATGAAACTTTTTTTGAAGGAGATTGTTGTTAACAACCGTCAAAGATAACTTAAGAGATTGGGTACTTTATGTTATTTTAGAGTCACAGAAAATGGGAAATGGTAGGAAAATAGTGTTTTTAAATAATGACAGCATATGGGAAAATAGATATCCTCAAACCTTTAATTGCCCTGTACTTGGGATATTTACATGGACTGCCATGGATTTTAAAAGTAAGTATGACATTTTGTGAGATTTAGGCTTTGTGTTGGGTTATTTCAGTATCGATGCATTTTCTGTCAAAATTAGAGCTGCTTCATGTTATATGTATAAAATGGTAGCAAGCATGTAAAAAAACAATAGATTTTAAAATCTTAAGACTCTCTTTTTTAATATTCTTTCATCTTCATATTCTGTGAGATGCCAGAAATGACATGGACAGAAGCATGTGTAGATTCTTAGAGGCTACTCTTTCTTGCTGTGTCATAGACCACCTTTGTGGTGAATTTTAAAGCCTTTGCAATAAAGTAAATAAATCTGGGAAGAGAGAGTGCAGTTTCCGTTTTGGGAAGGCAGCTGCATCCTGAGTGGGATTGGGGAGGGTGCACGGAGGCAGCTTCATCTTTACGTAACAGCAGCCCCTGTGTATGCCCCCAGTACCGCCCCTCCGTTAGATGGCACCCTTTAGAGTTCTCACACTCACATCCAGCCCAAGTGCACTTTTGAAGCTGTGGACCCGCATCACGAGGACACGTGCTGGGAATCGTTTTTTTCCAGTAGTGCTTACCGGACCTCCCCACAGTTTCATGGACTCTTGTGACTGGAGTTTGTGAGGATGCTGAACAGACTTGAGGGTGAGACATGAGGCCGTGGAACTGGGTTCTGTTCTTTGTGCGTCAGCAGGCTCCCCTGTGACCGCTGGTGCCCAGGAACTGTTGTTGCCCCCTGTGCGAGTGGTGTGTGTGATTACAGCTGGAGACGTTCCTTTATGCCAGAACAATCTAAAGTGCTGAGGAGCACCTTCTTAGACCTAAGAGTTTTTATTGTTAGTGTCAGTGAAGTCCACCTGAAGAAATCACAGAAACACTGCCTTTTGCATCTGTTCCTGGAATGGATCCCTCGGTCTTGCAAACAACTGATAAAGGAAATGAGTTAGGCTTTTCAGGGGGTGACTTCAACAGAGCGGGGCTCTTTGAAACACTTTTCCCGAGGTTGCTACTTCTCAGTCTCTGTCCCGTTCCAGGCCCTTCTTTGAACCCTCCCTTTCTTCTCTGGGGGCGGTGGCCGATCCTGTTCTGCAGCTCTTTCTTACCAGGCTTACTTTCCATGGCACCCCGTTGTTCACTGGGAGCCCTGCCCCTCTTTCCCCTCCCACCTCCACGGTCAACTTGAGGGTAGTGCCTGCATTTCATTCACCTTTCTGCCTTTAATCTCCGGCATGATGCTTGGTAGGTGGTAGGTATTGGAGATACATGTTTTAATCAGTGACCCCAGAAGAACTGACTGATTTCCTAAAAGGCTACTTCCAGTTCCGTAGTCTCCTGCTTCCAGCTCAGTGTGGGCTGTGGGCATCTTTCTGATAGACTGAGAACAGATCCATAAAGGCAAATGTGTGCATTTTTATGTAGAGCAAAACATTATTGAAAATCTGAGTGAGTTTTAAAGGACTGTTAAAATTTAATATTCATACCCTAAGTAGCACATTTCTGGAGTTTATTAAGAACTCTGTATTAGTTAGAATAGGTTATCAACTGTAATAAACAACCCCAGATGTCGATGGCTTATTACAGTGGAGGTTCATTGTTGTCACAACCTAATTCACCAAGATGGGGATGAGAGAAGTAGGTACTTTGCTCCACAGAGTAATTCAGGAGCCAGGCTCCTCCTTCCTGTGATGCCCCCATTTAATATATGGCCTCCAGGGTCATGCAGCAGGGATAGAGAGTGGAGGATCACATACAAGACATCTCTGAGTAAGCCAGGCCTGGCAGTGGTGTGTAGCGCTTCCCATATGTCCCCTGGGCCAGAGCTCAGCCACATCTCAGCTTTGGTGCAGCCAGCTAGGAAATGCACTTGAACTCTGCCCCTGAGGAAGTGGAGTTGGGTGCGGTGAGCACATGGTTCTGGGTTTGCAGCAGATGGCGGTTCTGAGAAGTGTGGATACTAACGCTTGGCATGTTGCAAAACTCCGACCACGCACACAGGTACGTGGAAGTGTAGTTGAAATGGTCATTGTTTTACTGGTTTGAGTTGTTTGTGTTTTAAAATTGCTTCTACTCTTGGTTTTCAATGATAAATCACAGGTGGTTTAGCATCACCAGAATCAATTAATAGGCTGTGTGGTTAAGCCCACAATCTGTAAAGTCACACTCTTTTGCACCAGCAGTATATAGTTTTCCAAAAACAAATATACCGAGATGCTTGTCACGCTGTTTTCCATACCAGTGTCTCTCTTCCTCCATACCCTAGACTGGGGAGCTGGCCAGCAAGACTCGGGGGCCCAGTCTGGCTTGCTGCCTGTTTCTGTAAATAAAATTTTGTTAGAGCACAGCCCACCTATTTGTTTATGGCTAGTTTTTTGCTAGTTGAGGAGCACAGACTATGACCTGCAAAGCCAAAATGCAACAGAACTAGTTTGCTGAGACCTGTACTAGCTGAGTGGGGATCTTTGAGCAGATTCACAAGGTAGGAACGACCTGGGTTCCTGAAGGTATGGAAGGCCACCTGATCACGGGCACCAGCTGAACCTCAAACTTCGTCTGAGTGATGACTTCTCAGAGTATTAAATCACTGAAATTTTTATTTATTTATTATAGCACTTAGCATGACTATTGTTTAGCACTTAGGGCACAGGGACCACAGTACCTTTTGTTCTGTTGTATGGTGTTTTGTTTTTTGGGTTTTATTTATTTATTTTTAGAGAGGGGAAGGGAGGGAGAAAAGGAGGGAGAGAAACATTGATTGGTTGCCTCTCGCACGCGTCCTGACCGGGGATCAAACCTGCAACCCAGGGGTGTGCCCTGACCCTTAGGAATTAAACCAGAGACCTTTTGCTTTGCAGGCCACTGCCCAACCCATTGAACCACCCTGGTCGGGGCCCTTTGGCCGTTTAAGAAGGGCCTAGTTCAAAAAAAGCCAAGAACCATTCATTTGCAATACCAAATTTAAATTCTTCTTTCAGTTTTTTAAGACTTATTATATTTTAGGCTTTTCTTAACTGTACGACTTTTCTTTTACTGTTCCTTATCTCTCTGTTCTCAGTGAGTTAATTTCCTTACCTCTCTACCCAGAGGCCTTTGTGAGACTCCCCATCTCCATTATTTGGCTCAGTGGTAGAAGGTACCCTCATCCCACCTGAGTGTCCTAAGCCTATCTACTCCTGATGCTAAAATCTCTTTACTTCTCTCCTGATTAATAATGTGGTGTTTTCCTCCTTTGGATTTCTGCTGATACAGAAGAACATATTTGCCATGCCATGTTGATCGTGTCTGGTCTCAGTTCTCCTCACTAGGGTACGTAAGCTTCTCAGTGGTGCCAGATCTTCTTCAGTGTCCCACAGAACCTGAATCGGTGCCTGTCTTCAGTTCAAGGCATCAGAGACTCCTGGGGACTTTAAAAAGCTATGATTTGTTGGGTCCTACCTCAGGCTTAATTAGCATTTTTAGTGAATGAGCCTGAAATAAAAATCAACATTTTTAGAACTTCCCACTGAGTCTCAGACAGTTTAAACATTGTTGATCTAAATTAAATCATTTATTTCAGAGGCATTCAGTAAGTACTTATTGATGAGCAGGAATCAGGAGTTATGTTTGTATATTCGTGGTTGAACAGACAACTGAGTCCCATTAGCTTTGCTTACAGGGCCCTAACTAAGGTAGAGGGCACGGTAAGAAGACCAGGATGGTGAAAACAGATGTGGAGGGGAGTATGAGATTTGGCCGAATAGCTAAGAAACATCTAAATTACAGTAGGCATTGAAGACTAGGCAGAAATGTCTGACTATTAAATATTGATGGCATCTGCAGATGAATTATTTCTCAGGATTCAGGTAGGACAGAAGAACTCTGTCTGGTTTAGGAAATTCATTAATATGAGGAGAAAGTTAGTTGTGCATTTCTTACTTGAAATTTAAATAATGTAACCAATAATGTAAACATACTCAATGTGATGAGCTAATGTTTGATGTTAGAGCAGCAGCTTATGAGAGAGCTGGAACTTACCCTAGATGTTTGGGGCGGCACATCCTTCTGTTTGTGACTTGCGCCAAGAACATGCTTCCCAGCTTCATTCGTTTCTGCCTCGTTGTGAGGACCACTTAGTGAACTCTCAGTTACTCTGTGATGACTTAGTTGGATGTTTTATAATATTACCCTGAGTATCACTGATTTTATTAAGAGCCTGTATGCATGTGTTTCCATTTGCAGTGTTTGCTCTGAAAGAACATGTCTTCTGCTTAGCTGATGAGCTAGGCTAGTCACTTGCTTTTTAAGATAGTACAGAAATAGTGTCCAGGATCAAATATTATTTGTCACTAATATTATATAATTTTGCATGACAACTATGCCTTTGACCTTTGGGGTCATGTTGCCCTATTTCCCCCCTCCCGTCTTCCCTCCTCCCTAGTCAGTTCCTGACTATGGTGGTATCATACCTCTCTTTGAAGTGACAAAAATTGGTTACCTGGACTGTATATTTAAATGTGTTTCTGATTTTCCCAAATCAAAAAAATCACCATAGACTTAAAAGCATGTAATTGTTACTATGAAGTTATATATAACACGCACATAAAAATGATAGACTGTTTACTGTAGGCTCACATTTTAATTTTAAAAGTTATAGTACATGATCCTAAAGGAAAGACCTTATTCTTAGTATTAAATCCTCCATTTATATAATGCTTCTTGTGGAGATTTTTTTCTTGTGTAAGTTTAAAGGTCTGTCTTTGGCATAATAAACCTTAACACACATAAGGCTTATTTTAATAGCAATACTTTTTATTCCTATTTGTCTAATATTGAAGATAATTTGCCTAGTATTCATGGCAGGCCGTAAATCTTTTACACAGCTGAAAATTTGTATCCCCGTTTAAGAGGTAGAAAACAAAAACTTCTGAGATGACTTGTAGCCCCATCGATCCATTAGTGCCCAGGGATTGACAGAACGCATCCAGTGAAACAGTGACTGGGAACATGAACTATGCAAAGTGATTAGTTCCCACTAAGTAGAGCTCTGTGCTTAACTCCGTAGAGACTACCTGAAACTTTTTACCCTTTGTCATCCTAACTCATTATAATAGCTCTCGTTAATTGGTGCATTTCCCAGTGGGTTAATTTGCAGATACCAACCATGCCATCCTTTTGCTAACTCACTAATGCAAATTGATATTTGTAGACTTTAAAATTGAAAACAAAAAAGCTCTGTAACAAAAAGACAAACTTGGAGAAGTTATTATTATTTCGAGCCGAGAGACTGAGATACAGAAAGACTCTGTGAGAGAAGAAAACAAGCCAAAGGAAAAAAATCCAGAAAAACTACTGTAGGCTAATAAACTGATGTGAAAATTTCTCAATTTACAGCACTTGACAGGTGCTAAAAGAAAAGCATCTTTAATTTTAATGTGTTGTTAGGACCTCTTTAGAGAGACTGTACAAGTTATTAACAAGGTCCTCTGAGACAGGAGACGGGTAATTAACAAGACCTATGGAGATATAGTTTAGGTAATTAACGAGCTCTTAGGCACTGGACACAGGATAACACATAGTGAGTCTGATACTTACAGAGAGCAGGTTGCTATGATATGATCAAATAAAGATATGGTACGTAAGTCCTCTCGAGGTTTCTGATAGGGAAGTAGGAAAATTATGTTCCAGTGACCTCAGTGCACCAATTTTTGTAAATCACTATATAATTTTTTGGTTTAACTTTTGATATACAATTTGAGAGGATTATTTCTTTGTAAAATCCCACAAACAGGAAAGCTTATTACATGTAGATTTATCATCTTTGTTAATTGTCACTGGTGAACATGTGTATTTTGAGAACAATACATTGGAAAGACATAAATGGTAAGATTCTAAATTGTTTTGGACACTTATTGTTCTGTTTACTTTTCCGTTGGCTAAAGTTGCCTCTTCCTAGTTGACCTTACTTTTCTTGTCCACTTGAAAACCGTCAGGATCCAGACCAGAGAGGAGACTGCGCCTTACCGCTCTGGTTTTTACCCAGCATGCACAGGTTCCTCCAGCCATGCTTCTAGGGTACCTTCGAGGCTGAGACTTGATATTCCCAATTTCAAATATTTGGTCTAGTTATCGCCTGTGTCAATTTGAAATTGTTGGGGTGTGAATTGAGTTTTGGTTCAGAAAACTCCTACAGTCAGCAAACCTTTATTATAAACATCTTATGCTCTGTAAGGATTAAGGATTAAGAATGTTAAGAACGCCCTTGCAGGTCTCCTGCTTCATTCCCTTGCCTTCTCAGTGTGGCCACTGCAGTCCCGCAATATGACTTTTTTCCAAACTTCAGATCTGGTGATCAAATGATATTTTCATTTTCATTACTTTGGAAAATTTACTGTATGCATGGAAATCAGAGGTTATGAAGATATAAATTCTCTTCTTGGAGCATGTAGAAGCAGGCATGTAAATATTAGATCTGAATTCTGTGCTAAGGACTGGACATGCTACAGGCGTTGGGGAACCGTAAAAGGTTTTTAAATTGGATTGTAATATGATCAAAGTACTATCTTTCACAGATAGCCCTGTAGCGCGGGGCATCTGCTGGGGACAGGAGTGGAAAGGAGAGGAGAGGATGGGGCAGGAAAACTAGTTAGGAAGTTAGTGTGATTGCTGAGCTGAAAGCGGGTGGAAGGTTACGTGGCAGTGAGAACATACTTCTCTGGGCTAAAATAGACAGGACCTAACCATTTGTGCATGTGCGTGTGTGTGTGTGTGTGTGTGTGTGTGTGTGTGTGTGTGTGTGTATGGGGAGAGGGGTTGGAAAAGAAACAGTAAGGATTAGTCCAATGATGTGTCTTCGGTCTGTGCCCTAAATTTGATGAAACATTGTGAAAATATTGTGAAAACCATCACAGCAATGTCAGATCTGTAGTCTCTGAACCAAACTTGGCAGCTTCGTTTTGATGGAGATGTTTGAATTTTTTGTTTTTGTTTTTAATGAGATGCTATCTTGTTTAGAGTTTTATTTCAGAGAAGGGAAATCATGTGTCTTGAGTTGATCAAGACAAGCAAGTTAGTATCAACATGGTAAAATAGCTCTTCAGAGTTTGGTTTTAAATACTGGAAACACACTTTGGCTTCTTTGAACCCAAGAATGCAAATTTCTGTAATTGCTTATGGATTTAATGCATGTAAAGTTTGTTCACTTGAGCATTGTAATTACGACATGTATTTCTCCCTGGTGGCTTTGGCTTTTCCAAATCCCCTGTCGGACCCCTTTTGTTAGTTTCTCACGAAGAGAATGACTTCTGTTTCTTCTGTGGACATGGCGTTTCCAGGCCTCCTGCTTCTATGTTGAGAACATTTCCTCTTGGGCCACTATGGCCACGTCACCTGTCATTACTTCTTTTCATTACAGTGAAGCTTCAACTTTTGGAAAACAGGCACTGTTTCTGTATATTTAGTATGTGGTGGTGGTGGTGCCTGTGGCCAGGGTGTTTTAAATGGCTGTTGGCGATAGAAAATAAGGCAATTAACTTGATTATGAAATGATTTTTTTGATGCATTTGTCTAGTTTCTAAGAATGTTAGGATCCAGACATTTGTCTCCTTAAACTTAAAGGATAAATTATTGCTCTTTGATTTGATGTGTTAAATGTAATACCGTATTATATAAGAATTACAACATAATTGTATAAATATTAAAATACATATAAACATGCATTACTATTAAACATCAAGTGAAATTTTTTAATGCATTTTTATATATATTTTTTTAAGCCTAGAACTCTTTCTGACAAAAGTACTAATACTGCTTAAATAGCAACTGCATGAATCAGCTAGGCCTAGAATAAAACTTAGTTCATGTTGCCAATTTTTAAAGTTGTTTGAGCAAACACGTATGTAAAGCTCCACCAGGACTGGGGTGGATTAGCTGAAGAAGGGCTTCAGAGAGGACTGGTAGCCACGGGAGCTGCGCAGGGTTGGGGGCTGTGAGCAGTGACCCACAATCCAGGCAGAGTGGGCCTTGTTGACCACATGCTTGCCGTGGAAAGGTGGAGGAACCGTTTGCTGGAATTTGGGAAATGCTTCTTTAAGGAAGAGGCCTTTCAGCTTGGCTTGACCATTGAACATGATTTTTCAAGCTGGGGAATGATTACAAGAGACAGTTGTCTTAGTAAAGAGCAGGAAAACATTAAAATTGTGAGATGCGTTTTGAAGGGAGCTTTTCTAAGTGGTGACTCTGAACTCATAGCTCTAGCTCTTTACTAACCCTGCCTCCTCCAGTTGGAGTCGTGGTGCTGCACTCTCCTGTCTGCTGTTCCCCGAGGACGTCTGCTTGCTTGTTGCTCAGCTGCCAAGGAGCCAATTAGGGGAGGGCCCCGCAGCGGCTCTGCACCCAGGCCTCCTTGGTACGGAGCCTGGTGCGGCGGTTGGGGTGTCCAGGTTAATCACGCGTTTGGTTTTCTTGAGATATACATTATGTTTTTTTCATCTTGATTGTTTTGTTTTTAAAGACATAAAATGCCCCAAATAAATTAAGAATGGAAATCTTACTGAGCAAAATATTTGATTCAGAGGCTCTAGTTAACTTCTTCCACCCAAGGATTTTACAGTGTAACAGGAAAAAATCTATGTATATAGTCATAGAATATTCTGAAGGGAGAATTGTGAGTTCAGGTTTTGGACTCGGTCTGGATTCGAGTCTGCTGAATAGCGTGTGTGGCCTTGCGTGGGCCTTTCTAAGCCTCATTGTTTTCCAGCTGTTACAGGGGACAGCGACCTTGGGGTTCTGCAGGAGCAGGGAGCGCCTTGCTGAGCAGAGTGTCTGCCACACAGTGAACCTGGAAACAGTGGCTCTCGCTGTGACTTTACTATGTAGCATCCACAGAACTGTTTGAAGATAAATGAGATTCTCTCTAAGTAATAATATATTCTCAACTTTAAAAATATTAAATACAAGTGGAATTTAGGAGCTCATGTTTTTTACTGACCAATAACGGGCATACATTTGCTCGAAAACAAACTTGATAGATTTTCTAGTTTCTTTCAAGATGTGTGTTCAGTAATAGCCTTTGATGAAATAAACTGAAACCACATTGAGATTAAGTGAAAGTATTTCCTGTACTAAGTAGAATGTTTATTTCGTTCCTATACATGGCGAAGGTATTATACGCAATATTGCTGTAAAATCCTGTGTTCAGAAATTCTTGCGTAGCATGAGAAAGGACAGGGACTGATGGATTCCTGGGCTTTGACTCTCACTTAAAGCATGATGGCTATTTCCTAAACTCACATGGCTGAGCTCAGTTGTTAAAGAGGGCTCCATAACTTCCTCTCCAGAACTTGGCCTGGTCTCAGTTACAGAGCCAGCTTGGGGTACTCTCGGACAAGGGCGCTGTGGGCCCTCTACCCTTTTGTGCCTAGTCCAGAAGGACCCAGGGCCAACTTGCCGCACCCAGGTTGTCGTCTTCTTCTCCTCACAGGAAGAGGCTGGGGTGAGGGTGCTGGGTCGGCCTGGGTCACACAGAGAGACAGAGCCTGTGCTGGGTCTGGCCCTGTCTGGGGGCCAGCGACCTGGTGCTCATCACTCCTTTCCAGTTTTACTGTTCTGCTCCTAAAATAAACAGAACTCGATTCTTACTGCACCGCCCCCCCACCCCCCAACACACCCAACCCCAAACAGACTCTAGTGGGTGTAAAGCAGGCAGTGGGCCAGGGTCTACTCAGAGCAACAGGGTAAACACAACTCTCAGAGTGACGGTATTCCTAAAGATTTAGGGAGAAACGGTTCTTTTTCTATCGAGAGAAAGAAATATGAGTAAAGTACGAAAATCTACCTGAATTTTTAACTTCAATTTGAGGTGTCAAGGACATTTTGTGCTTGTTGCTAGATGTATTCTCATATATTATGGGTGCTAAAGAGAGAAATGTTCGAGAAGCTCAGTTTCTAAAAAATGGGGAGCTGTTGGGAGTCATAGGGCTTACATTGGACAGTTCATGAATTGTTTGATTGACTGTATTTTTAATTTAATAAAAATAATTATTTTATCTATTTACTTCATTTTTAAATTATATTTTATTGATTGTGCTATTACAGTTGTCCTGATTTTTTCCCCTTCTCCCCCTTCCACCCAGCACCCCCGACTCCCTCAGGCAATCCCCCCACCTTTATACATGTCCACGAGTCATGGTATAACTTCTCTGGCTGCTCCATTTCCTGTGCTGTGCTTTACATCCCATGGCTAATCTGTACCTACCTATCTGTATTCTTAATCTGCTCACCTCTTCATCCTTTCCCCCTCTACCCCTTCCCATCTGGCAAGCATCAAAATGCTCTCTGTATCCATGATTCTCTGTTCTCGTTTGCTTAGTTTGTGTTTTAGATTCAATTGTTGATAGATCTATATTTTTTGCCATTTTATTGTTCATAGTTTTGACCTTTTTTTAAATAAATCTCTTTAACATTTCATATAATAATAGTTTAGTGATGATGAACTTATTTAGTTTTCTCTTGTCTGTGAAGCACTTTATCTGCCCTTTGATTCTAAATGATAGCCTTGCTGGGTAGAGCAATCTTGGCTGTAGGTCCCTGCTTTTCATGACTTTGAATACTTCTTGCCAGTCCCTTCTATCCTGCAAAGTTTCTTTTGGGGAAATCACCTGACAGTCTCATGGGGACTCCCCTTTAGGTAATTCACTTCTTTTTTCTTGCTGCTTTTAAGATTCTCTTTTTATCTTTATTTTTAACCTTTGATATTTTAATTATGATGTACCTTGGAGTGGGCCCCTTTGCATCCATAGTGGGACTGTGCTTCCTGGACTTACTTGCATGTCTATTTCCTTCACCAAATTAGGGAAATTTTCTTTCATTGTTTTTTCAAGTAGATTTCCAATTTCTTGCTCTTTCTCTTCTCCTTCTGGCATCCCTATGATGCGAATGTTGAACTTATTGAAGTTGTTCCACAGGCTGCTTATACTATCCTCATTTTGGGGGGATTCTTTTTTCTTCTTGTTGTTCTGATTGGTTGTTTTTTGCTTCCTTATGTTCTAAATCATTGATTTGATTCTGAGCTTTATCTACTCTACTATATTTCCCTGTAAATTGTTCTTTATTTCAATTGGGGTATCCTTCATTTCTGACTAGATCTTTTTTATGCTGTTGAGGTCCTCACCAAGTTTCTTGAGCATCCTTATAACCAGTGTTTTGAACTCTGCATCTGATAGATTGCTTATTGCTTAGCTCTTTTTCTGGAGTTTTGATCTGTTCTTTTATTTGGGCCATATTTCTTTGTCTCCTCATTTTGGCAGCTTCCCAGTGTTTGTTTCTGTGTATTAGGTAGACTGTTTTGACTCTGCATCTTGGTAGTGTGGCCTAATGTAGTAGGTGTCCTGTAGGGTCCAGTGCACAGCCTCCCCTTTCCCCCAAGCTGGACACTTGAGGTGCACCCTCTGTGTGGGCTGAGTATACCCTCCTCTTGCAGTTGAGCCTTGGATGCTGTTGGTAGACCAGTGGGAGGGATTTACCCAGGTCAGTCAGTTACAAGGATTGGCTGTAACCACTGACCACCCACCTCTGCCCTCCATGGAGGATCAGCTGTGCAGGGGCAGGGTGGTGGTGCTCTGACATGGTCTCTAGCTCTCCACTGGGTACACTGGCCCTGAGGTTTCCCAGGTGGTGCAGGCCAAGGACCATCCTCACCTGTCTTTTGCCCGGAGCCACCCTGCCTGAGCTATAAAGCAATCTGAGATGGCTGCTGCTTGTGCTGGGCTTGGAGATTCCCATGCAAAGCCAAGCTGTGAATCTAGGCTGGCCACTGTTAGTTCTAGGCCAGGGCTCCCTGAGGCCAGCTATTGCTTCTTTGAGAAGATTTAGGAAGTTGTGAAGCATGAGCCAAGACTAGGTAGGCATTCATTTGGAAAAGAAGCTTCAGTGGGCCTGTAAGTTGGGTGGGGCAAAGTCTTTGGGGGATGTCCAAGGCAGATCAAATAGCGTTAGCCAGATTGGTGGAGTCTCATACATGGTACCAGTTTGCTGGCTCTGTGGGTGGAGGATTTAGAAAAGGAAAAATGGCCTCTGTTTGCCTTGATGCCAGACACTTCAGTTTCTCCCTGCATACCACTGGTGCCTTTCGAGCTGCTACCCCAGTGCTGGAGCCCAGAGTAGGTGAGTAGGTGAGTTTGTGTGTGGGTTCTTTAAGAGGAACTGCTTGGGGCTCCAGAACTTTCTTCCACTGACTCAGTCCCCGCTAGTTTTTGCAGCTAGAAGTTGTAAGGACTTATCTTCCTGGCACTGGAACCCTGGGCTGGGGGTTTGGTGTGGGGCTGGGACTCCTTGTTCCTGAGGTATCCCTCCCTATTTTTACCCACCACATGTGGGTGAGAGACCAGCCCATTCTGCGTGTGCACTCCTCCTACCAGTCCAGATGTGTGTGGTTTCTTTAATTCTGTAGTTGTCAGACTTCCATCCAGCTCAGTTTCTGCTGGTTCTGATGGTGGTTCTATATTTTAGTTGTAATTTTGATGTGGTTGTGGAAGGAGCCGAGCCATGTCTGCCTATGCTGCCATCTTGACCGAAATTCCTAATGATTGGCTGTATTTAAAATAATCATTTCTTTTATTCTCCAGAGGAGAATAGTAAGTTAAATTTGATTGAATATAGTATTCTTAATGAAACATGCCTTAATTTCATAAATATCTTTAAGTTGTTCCATTTTAGGACCTTTTCAACAACATATTTATTACTATTTATGATGGAAAAGCAGCTAGGTCTGAATTTGCTGTCCATGCTCTTTGGTGTCACTGACCACAGTTTTAATTGTCTTGCCTGTGACATCTCATGAGAGTTACCCTGTGAGAATGTTAATAAGTAAATTGCTGGTAATCCCTGTAGACATATTGTATTAGGCTCTGTTTTGCTGTTCATGTATTTAGCATGCTTGCCCAATCCCAAGAGAGATAATGGAGTATTTTAATCTATAATATCATTAATATGATTTGGTAGTGAGTGCTTCTCCCCATCCCCCAGCCCCCTCAAAAAAGAAGGATAGAAAAAAGAATATGGAGTTGCACCCTGCCCCTTCGGCCCTATCTGCATATGTAATAAGCCTGGTTGAAGCATGCTAGAGGTTGCATTTACTGGGGGAAATTTCTCTTTGGAGACTTCATTTATCTGGGTTTTCGTAAAGAAGGTCATTAAAGACCATTTCTTTAAACTCCTCTAACTTCTTTAATCTCTGTTGAACGTCTATGGAATAAATGTTTGTAGCATTTTCCAGAAAAATCTCAGGTTAATCTGCCCTGCGGTCAGACACCTAAGTTGGTGCACCTGGGTTGGTGAAGTGCCAGACCGGCTAGTTGAGTCGAGTGTATCGGAAGTCACCAGTTTGAAACCTGTTCCACTTCATATTGGTAGTTGTAGCAGAATAATTCTTCCTATCTTAAAAAGAACGGAAAAAATGCCGTTAGTGTACTGTCAGGCCTAGATATAAGTAATCTTCATTATTAGAAAAAATGACTTCCCCTCCTCTTTGGGGACTTTATGTGTTGCTGCTGAAACTTGTATCGACCTACCATTGATTTACTCCGCCAACCATCAGCTCAGTTTTTACTGGTTCTTACTAAGCCTTGGCTATGAATTTATTCAACGTACATTTGTTAAACATCTGCCACGATGCTCTAAGTACCTTTACCTTGCTAGGACTGAGAAAACTAGGGAAATATTTCTTCAAGTAGTTTACAGAAGAAAGGGGAATCTAGGGATTAAGATACACAAAAGGCAAACTTCAAGAAAAAGAAATTTTTAGAGCAGTTTTAGGTCACAGCAAAACTGAGCGGAAGTTACAGAAATTTCCCATATATTTCTACCCCCAAAACGCATAGCCTCTTCCCTTATCGACATCCTCACTAGAGTGGTGTATTTGTCACACTGATTGACCTACATTGACACATCATAGTTATACAAAGACCATAATTTACATTAGGGCTCTCGCATATTCCGTGAGTTTCCACAAATGTATAATGACTTGTGTCCACCTTTGTAGTATTATAAAACCTTATTGGTTACCATTCCTTTGAAAACATGTGCAGAGAAATTCTGTTTGTGAAACCGTGTTACAAATTGTAAGACAGTATATAAGTATGGGTGGCATTTATTCAAATACATGTCACTTTAAGTAGGAGCAATGTTTAATAATGCAATGCTTAATTGGAAGGAGTTTTGAACATAAGCTACTGCAGCTCTGTGAATGTGGAAAGTGTTAAATGGAGGCCAGAACTGTTTTTGTGGCGAGCAGTGAAGTATCATTTACAAAGTAGGAGACTATGGATATTTTGGAAACAAAAGAAATAGTACTAAAAAACTAGATATGGAGCATAAGCCTGAAGTTGAAGAGGAAAAGAAAGTGTAGATAATTCATGTGAATAATTGTGACATATTGTTTTTCTCTGGTTTTTACTAGATAAATATAATAAACCTGTGTCCTAAGCTATTTTAAATTATCAAGTGAGTAGTTTACAGCATTTATTGTATATACTTGTGTCAGTTCAAGTCCCAGCAGGAGACACGTGATACACTCAAAATGGATAATTGAAGAAAGTTTAGTAAAGAGATTGTTTACAGAAGGGTGGCAAGGGTAAGGGATGCTGTGGAGGGGTAGGATAGCCCTGGGGACCAGTGGTGTCTAGGTGGGACTGCCATGCTCAGGTGTGAAGGACCAGCTGCAGCTGCAGCTCTGTCTGTTTGTAGAGAAGCTACTGCTAAAGCTGCACCATGGCAGGGAGGGACAGATGAAAGTGGGAAAGGGGACTATGTCTCCCCTCCTTTCTGAGCGGAAATGGAAGCCAGAGGGGAGGGGGCCCAGGTGATGCACCCTCCTTGGGGTTCAGGGAGGGAGCAGGAGGGGCAAACAAAACAATGGGCACTGTTATTTGAAAACCTATTGCTTTTCGGCCTTTATTCTATCTCTATAAGATGATCTAAGCCTTGGACTTTTCGTAGTCATTTCTGATTAGAAGAATGCCTAGGAAATTATATCGGACTCCTTGAAACCAGCTCACAGTAGGACTGGACTGAACAGGTTAGAACACTTTTGTGGAGGAAGTGCCGTTTGTGGCCAAGAGCGTGGACCATGGAGTTGGGTTGCCTTTCTTTGTCTCTGGCTCACTCAGTAACTTTGTTACCTAGAGTAAGCTTCCTCCCTCCTCCGTCCCTGTTTCCTCTTCTGTAAATGGGAATAAAACAACACTCACCTCCTAGGACAGTTACCAGGATTAAGTGAGTTAAAGTGCTCAGAAAGGAACCTGGTAGGTACCTTTAAATAAGTAATAATAAAGTCCAATAAATATCAGTTGTTGTTAGACCTAGTGTCTTTTTTTTTTTTTGCCCTTGCTTTACTGTAAATGGGGCATTTTTCCCCCCTTTTCAGACTCATTAAAGGTTTTGTTATGTTATGTTACAGTTCTGTTTATACCCCTCCTCCCAGCTACATTTGTCACCAAAGTGAAGCCCCAGGTCTCTAGGGCCCACTCTCTCAGTGAAACAAGAAGATCAATGGGCTACTCCCCTTTGAACATAATTAATGTCAGAAGTTCTTCTGTGATAGTTTAAAGTTGTACATATTCCCCATACACAGTAAGGAATGAATGGCGTCTGAGAGCGTTACTCCTCTGCCACCCGCTCCTCCCCCTCGTGGACCCCCAGCCAGGTGGGAGTTTTCAAAGAACTTGAATTCTTACTAAACACGCAGTGCATCAAGTTGTAGGCCAGCGTGGACTTACCTTCACAGTGTTAGCACTGGTGGGGCCTAGAAAGAGATCTTATGGAAGATGTAATCATTCTTTTTAAATGCCTTCAAAAGAGCTTCCAGTGTCTTTCTCACTGAAAGACCGAAAATCCGAGAGCCAAGCATTTGCACAGTTTGCGCTGTCTGATGCTAACAAGACAGTCAGTTAAGTAGTTTTCATAGATCTTTATTCTTTTGTGGGTTTTTATTTTTACCTTGACAAGCACTTCATACTTTTTTTACTCTCGTTAGTCCCTTCCCAGTCTTCGGTATTCTTGCTCCAAAAGAATCGATTTGTGTTTTAAGAAGAGACAGGCAGGACCATGAAAAATGTGTTAGTGACTTCTGCAGGGGTCAGTTTATCGCCTTGGAGCACTGGCCAGCTTTTCTGACCTGTCTGTAGAAGACTAGTTCATAGCAAAAATTAAACGACACTTCAAGTTCTCACTAGTTTACTTATTCCTTTACTCAATATTCATTCTACAAAATAAATCAGTAAGTGATGTGATAGGAGAGATACTAATGATTCCTTAAGCTATATTTGAATACTGTTCATCTCAAAATTTAAAATTGGAGTTTACTGAGAAAAAATATTTAAAATTGGAATATCACAGTAAAAAATAAGCTTTTACTTAAAAACTATAGAATGTTAAGGTCATGCATTTTATCAGTTTAAAAAATTTTTAAAATATGAATTTAAAATATTTGTGTCAGCTTAGTAGTTACTTTAAAATCCCCTGCTACCCCCATACTTCTTCAGTTCTGATTTCTAAAATAATGTTTTTTTAATTCTGAAGTTTAAATTTACTTTTTTCAATGTGAACATGTCCAAGTTCATTTTCTACCTGATTGAAAACACCGTGTTCCTTAACCTGTCAGCAGCTCAGCTGAGCAGTCAGGCTGCATTATTCAATATCTCGTGTGACGTGCGGAGCGGTCCAGAGGAAAAGATAGCGCAAATCGGTGCCACACTTCAATAAATGGAGACATTTTGTTTTCCACCAAGCTAATTCAGTCCAGTTCAGTTAACTCTCTCTTCCCCCTGACGCAGATCAAAAAAGCAGCCATGAATGAGTGACTCTGTCATGTGTTTGACACGTCAGTGTGTGATTGTAAGGCCGACCTGAGGGAGGGGTTCTGCCTTTAGATTTTAGACAATGCCTCGCACAATGGCCCTGTCCGCAGAGACGCGCTGGGGACTACTGGGGACTGTGTCAGAGGGCTCGGATTACACTCAGGTAGTATGGGAACCAGAGGGGCTTTGCTGCGTGCCTCCTGCATGCCTTTAAACCCTCACCGCCGCCACCTCTTCAGTCCCACCTTTCTGAAGGAACCTCAGACGTGTTTCAGGTAGTCCCCGAGTCTCACTTTAGCTCTGGAGGCTAAAGGGATTAGATGTTGTTACTTTTATGACTTTGCTAAAGTCTTTGTCCTAAATGTCTGTTTCTGAAAAACCCTTATCAACATAAATGTAATACTTGCATTTCTATTTCTCAGGCCAATAATTTCTTCCCGAGACATAATGAAATGTAGACAGTCACAATACTTGTTCTCCAAGGCTGGGAGGGGTGGGGCATGCTGCTGCGCAGGAGACGTTGGGGTAACATCCATGGAAGAAGACTAAGAGTGTGAAGAACTGGCCTGTTGCTCTGTGGAGTAGGTGTAAGAGCCTCATCTTGGCTTCGGAACCCTTCTGGGGCTGCTTCCCCACTGCTGCCTTGGGTTCCAGTCTCTGGTGTCCGGCGGTGACACTGCTGTCAGGCAGCCCCAGGCTGTGCCCGGTGTCTTCAGAGTCCTCTGTCTCTGGCCTGCCAACTGATCCTTCACATCATTGAAAATCCCACTTTTTCTTCGACCAGTTGCTGTGGCAGGGTGCTTCTTTCCTCCAAGTGGTCAGAACGTCTCACTCAGGAGTGTCGTCCCCAGCCTCCTCCGAGTGCAGCGGGACCCTGTGCTCGCCCCTCTCCCCCCGTGAGGGGAGGCACGCTTTCCGATGAATCCACACGTGTTATGTGTTCATGGCTTCGCGGTGCAGCCTGTGCTCACTGCGTGCAGGGCGGGGGCCAGGGCGATGTGTCACAGGCAGGGGGACAGATGCCAGAACCAGACACCCCCACCGTCACTAGCCTTATGACTACACGCAAGTTGCCGTGCCGCTTTGTAGCTCTCGGTTCCTTGTTCTGAAAATGAAGCTCTTACCTGCTTCAGGGGTCATAAAGATGAATGATTTAATTTGGGGGAAATACTTCGAACAGCATCTGACACGGTCTGAGTGCTTTGTAAATGTTTATTAAATAAAATACGTGATCGAGCATGTGCTATCTGCCATTCACTGCGCTAAGTGTTCTACATGTTGTAAACTAATTTAATCTTCGCTGTCGTCCTTCATGGTGGATACTGTTGCCATCCCCACTTTACAGATGAAGGAACCCAGACAATGAAAGTTAAGTAACTTGCTCAAGGTCGCGCAGCAGGTACAGGCAGAACCAGGATTTGAATTCACACTTCCTGGTACCAGGGCCCTCACTGCTTCTCTGCTTGTAACCGTCGTGGTGTGCTGTGAAACCCGAGTGTCAGTCACTTTGTCCTAGAGGTGATCACAGTCAGATGGAGGGAGATGCAGCAGAATGTGTTTCTTCGCTGTTGGAAGACAGCGTGCCGTGAGATAACGGCAAAAGGGGAGATGGGTCCCGCTGGACCCTGGTGCTGACCGCCTGGATTGAGAGTCCGAGAGGATGGGAACCACATGTGTGAGCAGCTGCTCCCCGGGCGCCTTGGGCCGAGGTGTACTCTGTGATGATGTCTTTTTGAATTTTGTTTTTGTTGTTTTCTTTGAAGCCACTGTTTTTGTCCGGCTCTTGAGACCTTGTTGGTACAGCGATCTAGCCTGGGACCATACAGAACACAGTAAAAATGGTGAGATACAGGAAATGAGAAAGTGTGTCAGCTGCCTCTGCCTATAAATAGTGCGCTCTAGGTATTTGAAACGTTTCACTCTTTCCTACCGCGTCACCCAGCTATACTGAAGCACTGAATGTATGCCTAGGAGTCCTAGCTAGAAAAGGTCAGCCACCAGTTCAGGAAGCTAGTACTACAAATCTTAGTCATAACACATGAAGCCTTGGATATAAGAGAGATTCTTTTGAGGTGGTTGTGCATGCCTGTATGCTTTGTAGATTTACAGCTTGGGACATGTACCTGCAATAATAGATTATTTTCCAGACATCATATCTAGTGTCCAGACTTGGTGCGTGCACAGTCAAAAGTTCTAAAAGTGAATTTCTTCAAAGGATTCCAATTATTTTGCTGATAAAGCACAGATAATGTAAAAAAAAAAAATATTTTACTGTTAAGTCTTTTTGGAGGAGGCATAAAAAGGTTCCTGGGACAGAAATGCTTTGTAGAGGTTATAACGGCTAATACTCTTAAGTGCAGGGTAAAAATTAAACTTGAGTCGCAATGATGAAATATTTACTCATCAGATGGCTTTGAAGTTTAGCTTCTTTTTGGTTACAGTCCCCCTCCTAATGGACATGTTTCGGAGAAGAAAATGATTATAGCACTCAGCTGTGATGTTTTCTTACTCTGTGTAGAGGAAATCCATTTTTATTTTTTTTTTGGTCCATTTGAGTTTTGAAGACCAGCTACTCAGAAATCACATTCATTATAGAGATGGTTCCGACCACTGTGAGTGTGTTCTCATCGATAGGCTAATGTTTAAAAGTAATTTTTCTAATGCCTATAGAATTTTTTGAAAAGTTTGCTTTAACTCTTTTATGCTACAATCTTTCCAACTTAAATTTATTCTCCATCATTTTATATCAGGAGGCCTAAGGTGAGTGTGCGCATGTAAAATGAATAATTACGTTGCAAAATTGCGTTTTATAAAATA
>VMDR010008667.1:0-35904 GCA_007922815.1 Macrotus californicus | reverse complement strand
AAAAAAAAAAAAAGGAGTTGCCTCTCGGAAATGAAATTGAGTGGGGAAAAGAAAAAGGTAGGGAGAGATACAGGGGGTTTCACTTTTATATTATTTTAATGATATAAAAGTGTTCATTTTTAAAAACCATTAAAGTACAAAAACAAAATATGTTGCAGAGCATATTAATTCAGATATCTACAAACTGTATCTTTAGAGACTGATTTAAAATATCATGGTCATTAAATAACTGTTTACCAATCTTGGCATGATAGTTATCTGTCACTAAGACTTTCTAGACTTACTGACCCCAGAAAAGAATCAAGCAATTAGCAGTGCTGTATGTAAATTCTTGGCAAGAGCTTATGAGACTGAAATCTATCCCCTGGGAATCACAAACCATGCTTCATTTAGGGGGATTTGCTGCGTGGATGCATGAGTGAGTGAATAAATGTGGGCTCAGGTTAATTCTGGTAGCTCTGATGGTGCCATTCATGACTAGTAGAGAGAAGCCTGGGCTGTGGAGCTGTGTTTTCCCAGTGCTGACCCAGGATTTATGACATGATGTAGGGCTTAAATTTATTGAGGTTGTAGAACCAATAAAGTTTCTATGTGCTAGAGCCTCATCACATTTACTGGATGTTGGGCAAGCCTTAAAAATAATAACTGATAATTTTCATCTCTCCACCATAACTCTGTACTTTCCCCCCACAATTCGTAGCAGCCTTTCATAAAATTGAAATTCTTCAGGGAAATACTGTTAAATAGCAATGTTATAGTGGAAAGCAGCCAAGCATGGATATTCAACTCTAAAAATTAATAACACTGGAAGTTCTTGAGACATCTATCAACAATGTAGTTTTAGCAACAAGTGATATGATCAGAGTGTTGCTACAGAAACATTAACCTGTGGCTGGATAAATTGGAGGAGACAGTGGAAGTAGGAAATGCAATTAGGAGGCTGTTACGGTGGAGTGGTAGCTGCAGAAAGGTCCAAGAGGAAAAGAGTTGAAGGAAAACAACACATAAATGAGCAACAACAACAAAAACCCCTGCAGGCCCTGGCTGGTGTGGCTCAGTGGATTGAGTGCTGACCTGCAAACCAAAGGGTTGCCAGTTCGATTCCCAGTCAGGGCATACGCCTGGGTTACAGGCCAGGTCCCTAGTAGGGGGTGCGCAAGAGGCAACCACATATTAATGTTTCTCTCCTTCTCTTTCTCCCTCCCTTCCCCTCTGTCTAAAATAAATAAATAAAATCTTTAAAAAAATAAACAAAAAACCTTGCAGACGTGGATGACTGATTATCTCAGAAACTAAGGAAAAGGAGGAAGAGAGATTTTCCAGGTGCAGCTCCCAGTGATGAAGAGAGTAATGGCAACATTAAATGCAAAAGGGAACTTTAAAAAAAGTAGGTGATAAAGAAAAGAAAATATAGTGGGTAATGGCCATTTTTTTGTTGGCCCGCATCAGAACCCCTTTCCTTTAATAGGAAGCTGAAGGGAATCAGAGGTCATCCTTGGCAGCTGGGGCTCAGGCATATGATATTAACCAACTGGAAACCCCACCCCAGGTCTTTTAATCTCAGAGGAATAACACAAAAAAACAGCAATTAGGGACCAACATTAGAAGGTAGTTGAACAATTGAAGATAAGCAGTGATCATATGTGGGGGAATAAAGGAAGACAGTCAGCTCCAGAGCACTGTCCTCAATGAATTCCTATGGGGTGAACTTGGCGGTGCTCTCTGTGCCCTTGATTGCCTGGGCTCCTGCCCATTTTCTATGCTTGGTCCTCTGGGATTCCTGGCGACCCAGTGAACCACTTGATGTCCTCTCAGTGAATACATTTTCTGCTGGTGTTAGCCAGAGTGGGTTTCCATTGTTTGCAGTTGAGAATCCTCTGTGGCACAAATACAACTTTTAGTTTTAAACAGACTGTGCTGGTACCCTGACCAGATGTCCAGATGGAAGCCTCCAGCACACAATTTGAAATGTGGGGTTAGAGTTTAGGAGAAAGTTGGGTCTGGGAATGTAGATTTATGATACTTCTATCTAGAGCCAAAGATTTAAGCCATGGGAAATCATCAAGCAAAAAGACTTGAGAGAGAGGAAATGGAAATGAGTAGGGAATAGAACTTGAGGAAATGCCAATCTTTAGGCAGCAAGAGCACGAGTCAAGAAAGAAGCAGTAACAGTTGTAGGAGGCAAATCATGCCAGTAGCACATCAGAGAACCCAAAGGAGCCAAGACTTGAAAAAATATTGTGGAAATCAGATGCTATTAAATGGTACAGAGTACGGGGAAGACGAGGACAAAAAATGGGGCACTTGATACAGTGATTAGAAGGCCACGGATCTTTAGAGGGCTATTTTGTCATGATGGTGGGAAAAGAAATCAGGTGACAGGGGGGTAATGACTGTGAGTGGTGTGAAAGTAGAAGGAGAAAATATAGTCTACAGTTTAAAGAAGTTTGGCAGGATTTTGTCTGTCTTGTTCACTGCTGTATTCCCAGCTCCTAAAAAAGTACCTGGCATATGACAAATTCCCACATCCTCTCTCCCACTTCCTCCTGAGGCTGGAGAACCTGATTTCCTAGATTCTCCACTAGTTACCTGCTGGATCCTCCTTCCCCACTGCATCCCACTATTTAGTTTGTTTGTACTGTAAGCTAATGTAATTACCACTCCTTAGATAATTTGTCATTCTTATTTATTTCTTATTCTCAGAATATTCTATTTCTTTTACTAATTTACATCCCACACAGAGTTAAGTCAAATATTCTTCATCCATATTTATTTTGTTCATACCACAGTAGAATCTCAATTATCTATTGTGGATGACCCAATAAAACAAAATCTGATTAACTAGAAACTGAATTTTAGGTGTACCATTATGTGATAGCTCAATTGCACATTTTTAGAAATTCACTACTCTATGGTCCTTTAAAATGCCAAATTTTAAATCCAATAACAAAATGATGAAATTATCAAAACATTATAAACACATAAAAGCATGCAATTTAAATAGCTTCTGATTTAAATAATAATAAAATGTAAGATGGATTCTTTTATTTTCAATTTTTTTCTCTCCAAATGTCAGAAGTCTTTGAGTAGAGAACAGGCATTTAAAAAATAAATTGCAACTAGAAATTTCAGAAATCAGAAGTGAAGACCTGACTGGTGTGGCTCAGTGGATTGAGTGCCTGCCTGTACACTGAAAGTTTGCCCTTTCGATTCCCGGTCAGAGCACATGATTGGGTTGCAGGCCAGGTCCCCAGCTGGGGGCGTGTGAGAGGCAACCTCAAGGAGATGTTTCTCTCTCTCTTCCTCCCTTCTCCCCTCTTCTAAAAAGAAATAAATACAATCTTTAAAAAAAAAAAGTCATAAGTGGTTCTTAAGTGCAATATACTTGGGCTATAATAATAAAATTAAAGACCTGGAGGTTTCCCATCCCCAGTTTCTGGTTCTTCATGGATGTAATTAAAGGACATAAAGCCTTTCCAGTGGACTGAAGAAGCAGTATTTTTTACCTGCAAACTTCAGGAAGGCAGTCTTTGAGTGCCTATCATAGGTTCATCAGAGGAGTAAGCTGTCTGGGCGTTACTATATTAATATACCTTCAGGCAGTCTGAAATTACTTTTAGAAAAAGACAGGAAGAAATATCAAATAAATAATTTGCTTTTGATCATGTCATTCCCTTGAGGTTTGTTTCTTAATAATTCCCTAATAACTTTATGTGCACATATGTGTGTGTGCATGTGTGTGTGTGTGTGTGTGTGTGTCTCCAGGTAGGTGGTCAAGAAGCGTTTTGTATCATTCGTCACCCTCCTCCCACTCTAGAACTTGGCTTTGCCCACACGGAGTGCTTGATCAGGGTGTGAATAGTCTGTAAAAGCACAGCGTTTCTGGTTGCCTAGACCAGTGATGTTCATCAGCAAAGTCCTCACAGTCACAGCCGGTATTTTCCAGTCTTGGGGACCTGGGGACTTGTACTTAACTGAGCAGTCATTTCCAGATAAGGCCACCCTGGCTACTTCCTTTCAATTTAAATTGTGATGGTTGAAATTTTGGGAGGATCTATGAATTTGTTTATCTATGAACTAAAATGACATGAGATTATCTCATACCTGAAACCTTGATTTCAAAATGGCATCATTTTTGCACCAGGCTGTGTGGTGAGACGTGACCCAGGTACAGTCCATGGTGTGAAATGGGCTATTCTCACCCACCCACAAGGGAGAAGGCATTCCTGTGGAAGAGGCCTGAGGCCTCTCAGGGCTGAAGGTGCTGGAAAGGCATCTTCTCAACAGCGCAGAGCAATTGCCATTCTTAGTCATCTGCACAAAACCAGCCTTTCCACGTGGGCCCCACTGCTGGTGAAGAAATGCGGGCATGACAAAGGACATGAACAAATCACCAATAATTCCATATAATAACAGAAATATTTAAAAAGCAGTACAAATTAAAATGAGGAGCTACCACTTGCTAGAAATCAAATTGGGAAAGTTTTGTTTTTAAAATACTTTTTAATGTAGAGGATGAGGCAGATAAACAGATAGTCTTACATTAGCCTAGTAGGTGTGTAAAATGGTCAACACTTCATTTATCAAAAGCCCTAAAATGTGACGACCTTTAACTTAGGAACTTCACTTTGAGAAATTAGCCCAAATGTACAAAGATATATCTACTCAAAGGTCTCCTCACAATATTATTTTTAATCGTGCAAAATCAGGTACCACCTACAACAAGAAAGAAGATTACAAAATAATGCTGTCTGAGCTCAGTATTACAAAAGAGATGGTTTGTATACATGTATGGGTAAGGGAGTGGGAAAAAAATCTACCAAAATGTTAATAGTGGCAATCTCTGGGTTGTGGGATTCTGGGTGATTAGTATTTTATTCTTTGTACTTTGTCTGTCTCTATAATGCACTTGCATTACTTTGGCCATCAGTTACAGTCTTGTTAAAAACAAGTAAAAAGAAATGTACAGCACTAGTCCAGGCTCCTTCATGATTTAAGTACGATTCAGGAGATGCAGCTAAACCTCGTGTTTGGTTTTCACATCTGCTCAGTGGAGGATTTGCAATGTCAAGTTTTTAAAGTGCAGAACAGAGCTCTAGTGTCTAGAGAATGACTTCCCATGAATTAATAGTCAGAGAAATTGAACAGCTTGCATAGATGCCTTCTCTGACCCACACAGAACAGGGCCAGCAGAAGGGTAGATATTCCCAAGTGGACTGCACCCTACACATTCTTGCCCGTGTTGGGTGATGGAGACTTTTAGCTGCTCATGGTTACCCTTGAACTGAGGGGCGCACTTAAGGGAGAGCCAGGACAGCTGGTATATAAGCACATTACTTGTAACATTCCTCTTATGGCTATGACATTGAGTCCATCCTGAAACTCATGTTCTTACAGACATTAGATAAGTCAGTCTGGTCCTGTAAGGGTCTCCATGTCCCATCACATTTTCCGGTTAATATTCCCCATAATTATACTTAAAGTTGTAGTCACTGTGTTATGTGACCTGGCATATACCGAGAGCCAGGATGCCTACTTATAGGGGTACCTTTGAGTCAGAGACTCAAGCTTTCCCTCAATCATGTCACCAGAAGATGGATCATTTTACTTTACCTTCAAAGAAGAAAGGGCAGAATTAAGAATAAGCTCCCTTTAAGGGAACCTAGAGAGTTCTTCCTGTAAGGAATATTGATGTTTCCTCACAGTCAAACCTGCTAAAGAAAGACTATTGTGGAGGTAAAGAAAAGCAAATTCTTTTGACATTGAGACATATTTTCTTGGTGAAATCCCTTGGTAATAAGCAAATGCCTTCCTGTGTTGGTCTCCTTCAGCCTCTTTAAATGAGCACAGCTTATCCCCCAAATGTGCAAGTTACCCCATGAAGATGGAGTGAAATAGACACCCACAGTGGGTATGGTGTTTTCCTGGGACCATCTTTCCAGTGGGCAACTTGTCAATCTGTATAAAAATTCTAAAACCATTCATACTGTGTCCCAGGGAAAATACTCTTCTGAGAACTTATCTTGAGAAATAATTTTTAATATGCAAAGACTATGTAAGAATGTTCACTGCAGTGTTGTTTACAAAAGTGAAAAACTGAAAAAAAAGTCCAGTGACTGGAATTAGTTAAACAAATCATAGTATAATCATAACCATGTGTTACTAAGAGGCCATTATTCATTATGTACTTGTTATGTACTTGAATAATATGTAAGCACACTAAAAAAGGCTCAGGATATAAAGTTAAGTGAACAAATAGATACTGTAAACCCAACGGTGATATATATTCTATGTACATATGCACACACACAACACACATCTGTATATAGATGGGGTAACCCTCACTTTTCAAAAGTTATGCCACTTTGCTTTTATGAAAGACCTACTATAGTACCTGTTTTCAATAACCCAAAGAAATCCAAAGAGGATTTTCACTTTTACAAAAAAAAGGTGAAAAGCACAAATAGCTTTCAGTATTTGTTTCACAACAGCTGTTATCGGGGCAGTGCCCACCCGGAGCAGGGAGAGTGGCCCTGCCAGCTCCTTCCCCGGGAGTGAGCCCCACAGCTTTGAACTGTGGCTGTGAGCATCTGTGCTTTATCTCAATTTATTTTGTGCATCTGTTAGCAAGATGTGTCTTAAGGTATCAGAAAAGCCTAAGAGAGCTCATAAAAGTGTTTACACTTAGCTCAAAACTGGATGTTATTAAGAGCATTTGGTATGATTTGGTAGAATATTTTTGGGGTCTGGGAATGCTCAAAATTTTTTCCATATAAATTAATGGTAATTGTTTCTTCACTTTATGCCATTTTGGCTTCAAAAGTTTTCATATGAACACTGTTTTCAGATAGCAGGGGATATCCGTATACACAAACGTGTGTGTATGCGGATACCCCCTGCTGTCTACATCTATCTATCTATCTATATTATTTATATATATATATGGAGAGAGAGGGAGAGAGATAAGAGACTAGATTGTCCAGCCTTGCTGGATTATCTTTTCTTCCTACGCATATCCTGTAACTCATTGCTCCATCTTGTATGACCACAAGAAGTTCAATCATCTCTCCAGATATTTTTGAACACCTCTAGCAGTGTTTACATATCCAGCAATCCACACTCGTTTCCAGGGGTCGCCTCACACTCAGCAAGTCTGCTCCAGGACTCTTTCCCAATCACCTCTGGCCAGCTCATAATGGCTTTTCCAGCTGACTGTCACTCTCTAATATCTACCTTACATGAAACGTGAAAACCTTTCTATTTCCCAAGAAACAGCTAACCCAAGGCTGCAATTTTAACAAACTTTAGGAAGACTTACGGATTACATAAGAAAATTACAGTGCAGAAAAAGAAAATTTAAAAGTGGGAATTGATATCACTGTCCCTAAAATTCCCCGTAAAGGCTCTTTCCAGGACCTCCCAATGGGACCTGACAGTCCCACCCCTTAGCTCTTAGCTGGCTGCTGTCGTGCTGGAACCTGCCCTGCCCTCCTGGATGGAGTCTCCTCTTGTACTCTTGGTACAAGTTGTGGGCCCCCAACTTCTCATTTCTGACCTTCAACAGAGGAAACAAGACATTGCAATTACATGGACAGAGGTATACCCGCCCCCAATCAAAGTGGCTGTTTGCATCATTAAACAAACCTCAGCATCTCCATCTAAAACATCTGCATTTGAACTCTTCCAGCAGTTCAGGATGTCCTCTAAAACAATTGGTTGCCACTTCTTTCGAGTCCTCAAGAACATAAAAATAGTTGTCACTGACGACAAAGCCCACTTTCTATCTTTAGAACATTCAAGAAAAAATTTGGAATGCAGTTTCAGATACATAATAACAACAAATAGTAAACAAGTTCTCACTATGGACCAGGCCCTATACTAAACACCGAACACATATCCTACCTTATCAATCTTCATGAGACCCCTCTGTGGTGAGTGCTACCGTTAAGATCTCCATATGGAAGGGAAAATTAAGACAGGGAGCAGTTGAATAATTTGCCCAAAGTCACAGAGCCAGAAAGTGGTAAAGCAAGGCCATAGCCAGCTAGCATCACTGTAGAGGTTTAACCACCCTTAGCTATTACATTACAATGCCTCTCAGAGCTGGAGGAAGGAGGTAACTGGAAAGCAAAGGAAGGAAGGAAGCATCGCGAAGTGATGACTTGATTTTGTGTGTGTGTGTTTCAGATTGCTGAAAAGGAAATTTATCTTTAGGTACTAAAATATCCATATCTATATAATCTATATTCGTATCCACATCTGTGGCTTCAATCATGTACTGTATAACGACATTTTGGTTAATGACAGATGCCTATGTGGTGATGGCCCCATAAGAATATAATAGAGCTGAAGAATTCCTATCACCCCGGGACACTGTGGTTGATGTAACTTCACAGCGCAACACATTATCATGTGTTTGTGGTGAAGCGGGTGTACACTTAAGGCTGCGTCTATATATATTCTGTAAAAGTATAGCACATACAATTATGGACAGCACATAATACTTGATCATTATAATAAATAACCATGGCACTTGTTTATGTACTTACTTTTCTGCTATTTTAGAGTGAACTCTTTCTACATATAAAAAAAGTTTGCTATAAAACAGTATGCCATGTTACGCTGGTAGCAGCCTCATATATCTAATATTTACATCTATTGACTGTATTGCTTTCTCTTGTGCCTGAACTTGATTTAATCTCGTGTGGTTTTACACAGTAACATGCCACACAAGCTTGTAGCCTAGGTGCGTAGTAGGCTAGACCATGTACGTTTGTTTGTGTTCTCTGATGTTTGCGCAGTGAAGAAATTGCCTAATGTCCTGTTTCTCAGATCGTATCTCCACTGTTAAGCAGCGTATGACTGTATATCTATGAACGTGTTGGGGAGAGAAACAAAAAGCTGCTCTGGGTGCCACGTGTTCATCTCCCTAATTCACACCGACCCCTTCCTGTTTAACCACCAGAGTAGACATCTTTTCTCCGAAAAATGCCACCGGCTTCCATGAGTAGGGCCCAAGGGGACTATGTTTATGCTCTGTTGACCTTGTGCACTGACTTTAATTGACTGAATTTACTAGACCACCTGACTCACTTTGGGCTAATACAATTTTCTTGCCTGAAGATTTCGACTGGAATTGAGAGCTAGCTAATCAATCTGGGTTAGTCTTGAGGACATATATAGTCAGAGTAGGTTAACTGTTATAACAATCAATCCCCAAATTTCAGGAGCTTAAGTTTATTTCTCAATCATATCAGTGCAATGTAGGTCATTGGGGAAGGGGATGGTCATTGGTCATAGGACATGGGGAAATGCTATGCTCCACAAATTTTATCAAGTACCCAGGCTCATTCCATCTAGTGGCTCAACTCTTCTCTGAGGCCTTAGTTAAAGGAAGAGGGAGAGGATGGAAGGGTGCAGAGTATGTCTTTTTTTTTTTAATTAGGCCTAGAAACGGTATGCATCACTTCCACCCACATTCCACTGACCTAACTCATCGCCCGACCCTAGAACCACAAAGGGTGCTGGGAAATGTCATCTAGTTGTAGGCCCAGAAAGAAGAGAACATGGGTAAATGACCATCTATTTAGTCTCTGTCACAACATTTAAGTTTTGAACTGTGGGTTTCATAGTCTGTTTACTATAAGCATGAAAAAGCTAAGAAAGCTGATTTGTAGACACAAGAATGAAGCAGATATCCACAGGAAAGCACAGATGAGAGAGAGAGAGAGAGAGAGAGAGAGAGAGAGAGAGAGAGAGAATTATATGGTTACTTCCTGGTTTTCTACTTTGGGGCACTGTGGCACTACTTTTTTAAAAATTTGTTTTGCTTTGTTCTGTTTTCATATATATAATTTTTGTAATAACAGCTTTGTTGAGATGTAATTTGCATCATAAAATTCAACCTTTTACAGTATACAATATTTTAGTATATTCAGTGGTTATTAGTATATTCAGAGTAGTGCCACCATGATCACTACCTAATTCCAAAACAGTTTTATCTCCACCAGAAGAAATTTCAGGCCCATTAGCTGTCATTCTCTATTCCTCATCCTGCCCAGCCCATCAACCACTAATCTATTCCTTGTGTCTATGGATCTGTCAATTTCAGGCATTATGTAGAAACAGAATCAGACAATATATGGCCTTTTGTGTCTAAATTCTTTCACTTATTCAAGATTTTTCCATTTGTAGTATGTATCAGAACTTCATTTCTTTTTATGACCAAATAATTTTCTATTGTATAGATATACCGATTTGTTTATCCATTCATCAGCTGATGGACACTTGGGTTGTTTCCACTCTTTAGCTAGGATGAATAGTGTTGCTATGAACATTAATGTACAAGTATTTGTGTGCACATATGTTTTTGCAGGGATGGAATTGCTGGGTCATGTGGTAATGACTCTATGATTAATATTTGGAGGAACTAACACTAGTTTTTTAGAATCCTGGCTGTCCTTGAGCTACTTTAATATCCTTCACATAAATATATGAGTTTCTTTTTTTTCTTTTTTAATCAACTTGAGTTAGTTTTAATAATATTATTTGCAACATCAAGAGGTTTAACCAAGTCACCTATGCCTGTTGCTTCTGCTTTAGACTTTCCTGATTCCTTAGTCCCCTTTATTTTGGCTCTATTTTTGCCTACCTATTTGATAATGTTTTAGTTTAGCTTTTTTTAGCTACAAGTATCAAGCCCTCATTGCAGTTAGCTCAAATATAAGAACTTTAAGAAACATATGATAAGATAATGGAAGCTTTCAGAAACCCAAGAACAGGCACCATAAGGGGCTGCCTTCAGAGAAACTAGTGCTAAAAGCTAGTCCTCGAGTTGAGGTGGCTCTACAGACCTCACCAATAGAAATTCACAGGTGTTCATGGTATTTCATCATTATAAATACAGTTCCGCCAGATCCCTTCTGTTCTTATACTAACTGGTAACTTCTCTCTTTGCTTTCATGCCACCTGTCTGAGGGAAGAGACTCTGATTGGCCCAGCCTATCTTTTCAAATCTGGCTGCAGATCATGGGAATCTAGTCAATCTGTGTGTTGACTGCCCTTGAATCAGGCGCCCGCCTCTGGCCCAATCAGCCATGAGAAGATGAGAAATCAGAAAGCTGGATCACATGACACAAAACATGGTGCCGGACCTACTTCTTCAGCAGGGACCGGGGCTTGGAGCAGTTTCTACTGGATGCTCCTGGGACCGGAGGGCATGGTGATTGATTTTTGTATGCGCGATAGATATTTTTAATGAAAAATGGATCACCTCTTTCCCAATCAACTTCTGTTTTTGGTCTTAGCAATTCTGCCAGGATATACAGGTTGGGGCAAAAATAGGTTTACAGTTGTTTGTATAGAAAATAATATAATAATTAATAAATAATACAAGAATAAACTTCACGTTGCATGTACTCACAACTGTAAACCTACTTTTGCCCCACTCTGTAGTTTCTTATATTTAACCCTCAGCTTTATGTGTTGCAGTTAAGACAAACCCATGGTTCCATCTCAACCCAGTCAACTCCTTGCTCAACTACCCCCTTGTGGGAAGAGTTAGACAAGAATGTGGTAAAGATGCAAAAGGACTAGAAAGGAGCTCCTGGGAAGGCCCTGTTTCCTCTTCCCGCCAGAGCTCCCCAGCCCCCCAATTCTATTCTCTCCCTATTTTCCACCCAGTTTCCTAAAACTTAAAGCTAGAGCCACAGCAAAAGCTCAAAAAGTACAGCAAGTTGTGCGTCATTGCCAGCTCTACTTTCAACATGTCACAGGTGCAACAGGATATGAGGCTCCTTGAGCCAGAACTGAAGCTTAGAGATGGGTAGAAAACTGGCCTTACGTATGTTCTTTCTATAGGGACAGGACTCAGAGATAGAAGTTTACTTATAAAAGGAAAAATGCAGGTTTTAGTATGTTAGGGGGAGCAATAGCTTTTGAAATGAAAGATTAAACCCTTACTAATAAAGCAAAACATTTTTTAAAAACCCATTCAGTTTTATGAAGCCTTTCATCTAAAAAGATATTCTGATTTCTAAAGAGGGTAGGCCCACAGTCTGTCCTATTTTATTTCTTGTTCCTCTGTTGTTGTTTTTTAATGTGTTTCCCTGTGGCTAATGTCAAGTGTGGATTTGCCAGATTGTCTGGATATACTCCAAAAGAAATATCTCACACATATCTTTAAAGAAAAAGGCATTTAGTACACACAAGTCTAAAAGCTAAAGTAGCTTGAGGGTAGGGATGAGGCTGTAAAGGAAGACAGAGAAGCTGGGGTTTTATATTTTAAAAACTAGCCAACTTTTGACCAGACTTGCCGAACCTTAGCATTTTAGGAATCTGAGTTGGCCGAGTCAGTTGTGAAACACTCATACACAGCGGGAATAAGAACAAGAAGAGACTATTTATATGAGTTTTGCACCACCTAATTGGATATGCACTGTTCCATAACCAGGCAAAACACAAACGTGTTTGCTTATTTTAGGGCTGCCTGCTGACCTGCATTGTGAGTTTCCTCGGGGGCCAGACTGGCACAGGGAGGCGGAGCTGAGAACCCAGACTATGGGCCTCTGAAGGCAAGTGCTAAGATCTTTCTGGAAGGGCTTTCTCAACACTGGGCGGTTAGCCTCGGGAACAGTCCTTAGAAACACTGGCTCTTGGTAGTTGAAGGAGTCAGGCTGATTTAGGAAACCATGTTGCCTTTTAGATCACCTGTATATTCCTAAGCATGTACCCAAAGAGGCTGAATTCCCACGCACAACATGGGTATAAAAAGGTGACAAGATGCGACTCAGGGTCTTAGTGAAGTGATGCCGCAGATCTTAGAACAAAGGTGCAGAGTGTGGACAGAAAGGCTAAGAGTATGGACTTGGGAGTCAGGCTGGACTTCCAGCGCTCCCTTTCCTGGCCCTGTGATCTTGGGTAAATTCATCTCTCTGTGCCTCCATTCCCTCATCTGCAATGTGAGGATTAAACAGCCCCGACCGCAGGCATGTCATATGTGTATTAAATGAGTTAACATTTTAGAGGTAATTAGGACATTGTGTGTCAGGCAGGAAACAATACATGTGTTTGTTAAGTAAATAAAGTGGAATTTACTGATGATAGGTGAACCTTGTGTTGATAGACTCCAGAACTCTGTGTTCTCAGATGAGAAAGGGCCAAATGCTAGAAACAACTCACGCTGGGGCACATCTAAACAAACCGCAGTGTGACTGTTTTATGAAACACCATACTAGCCACTTTGAAAATGAAGCACATCTCATACAGTATACTGCTGTGGAATACTCCCTAGGATACACTGGCTGGTAAGGGAGAGAACCAGTCCCAGCAGAACATATGGAGAAATAATTATGAGAATTAGCACTTACTGAGTATTTTTTATGCATCAGGCATCGTTTTAAGAGCTTTACATATATTAACTCATCTAATTTATACCAAAAAAAAAAAAGGATTTTTGTAAAACAGAGTCTCAGAGAGGTTAGATGATTTGTCTAAGGTCACTGAGCTAGGATTTGAATTCAGATGGTCTTGCTCCAATGTCTGTTAATTAATTACTATATTAAACTATTCTCCCAGTGGTATAATCCCAGTTGTGTACAAATAAAACTGTATACATATACACACACACACATACACACACACGTATACATGTATACATATACATGTATATATATATCTCTCGAGGTCTGGAAGCATAGACACTAATAATTAACACCTAAGGAGAGAAGTGGAATTAAATGCGGTCAACTAGAGACAGATACTTAAGGAGAAGGGGGACCTTCACTTTTTATTAAATATACTTCAGCGTTATTTGAATTATTTAGTGTAATACAAATTTAAATTCATATATTGCTTTTGGAATTAAAAATAATTGTGAAATAAATGAATTTATTTGACTTGATAAGCAATTATAAAGGACTTACTCTGTTCCAGGCAGTGTCCTTAGGGCTTTACAAATATTAAATAACTTATTAATTCTCTTAAAAATCTTTATCTTGCAGTTAAGGAAACTAAGGTACACATCACAACATTGTTAAAAGGCCAGGCTGGGATTTGAAACCACAGAGTATGGCTACAGACACTATGCTCTTTCGTCACTGTAAGGTACACGTGCACGCGTGTGAGCTGAGTCCTAAACCCACGGTCCTCACACGTTTTCAAATGCTAAACCAGGCCGCCACCATCACTCTGTGCTATGGAAACACCCTTCAATCAGGTGCTCGGATGTATAGGCTCTGGAATCACACAAACATGGACGTGAATTCCATCTCCACTTGTTACTAGCTTTGTGACCTTGGGCTAGTTATTTAACCATTTTGATCTCAGCATAATAATCACTACCTCTCGAGACTGTTATAAGGATTAAAAAATCTTAGCATATGTGAAGTGTTTAGCACAGAATCTGGCATACAGCAAGAAATAAACATGTCAATTATAGCCATTATAATTATTAGTTTATTATCTAAGCACCCCTTTCCCAACTCCCACTAAGGTTGGGGGTAGGCTTTTTCCACCCACCTTTATTTGGGGCACAAAGGCGCATACCTTTGATCCAGCACTTCCCACTGATGTGCTTGCAAAAAGTACACCCAGCTGTATGCATAAAGATGTTCATAGAGGTGTTGTTTGTTTAAGCAATAAGCTAGAACCACCTGAACATCCATCATTAGGAAACTGATTAAATAAATTTTGATGTTCCAAGTAAGGAACAATAGTAGGGGACCCTGCGTAGGCCCAATAAACAAACAGCAGCCTCCTTCCCTACTCAGATCCTAAACAAATTGAGAAATAAAACAAAGGGGTGACAGATGAAGACCTAAATACCCCTGATAAAGGGCAAGTTACCATATGCTAGCTCACATTAACTAAAGACAAACAGGTTTCTTACTACTGAATCCGAGAATTGGGCAGACATTCACACAGTTCCCCTCACTTTTAGGGGAGTAAATGGCATGCTCCCTACAGGCAACTGCATCCTAAGGAAAAAGGGCAGAGCTGACCTAGCATGTCTAGGTTATTCTTCCAGACTTGTTAGTCAGCTAAGTCTCTCTGGACTCAGGGAGAAGGTAAAGGGGCAGAAAGGGGCCAGGAATTGTATTAGAGTTCCTCTTTCATTCGGAGGGCACATTCTCTTCTAACAAAGACAATGCAGACATTAAAAGTAGGGCTTATAGCTGCTGTGCACATGTGGAAAGATCTCTAAAACAGCATTTTAAGTGAAAAAAGCAAATGCAAAATTAGTATAATAATATCTCTTATGCAAAATTTTGTTAAAGGATTGACATAAATAGGTACACACAAAAATAGTAATAATGGTTACATTTTGGAAGGGGATTCAGGGGCAGAAGAGGAAACTTTTATTCCCCCCCTTTTTTTAAAGGTATTATTTATTCATTTTTTAGAGAGGGGAAGGGAGGGTGAAAGAGAGGGAGAGAAACATCAATGTGTGGCTTCCTCTTGAGTGCCCTCCACCGGGGACCTAACCCGCAGCCCAGGCATGTGCACTAGACTGGGGATAGAACCTGTGACCCTTTGGTTCACAGGCTGGCACTCAATCCACTAAGCCACGCCAGCCAGGGCTTTATTTTGCCTTTTGTGCCTCTTTTAATTGTTTTAATTTTCTTCCTGTGTATATTTTACTTTTATTTTTAAAAATACTCTTAGGAGTTATCTGGACTGTGGGATTAATAACCATCATTATTTTCACCTTTATACTCCTGTGCAAAAACATTATAATACACGTTACTTAAAAATAAAAATAAAAACAAGGCTGCACTAGGGGGGAAAAAAATGCCTTGTAGCCTCAGGAGTCCTAATGAGCTATAATCATAGAGACGCCAGACCAGTCAAAATTGGAAGAAAGAGCTATAATCACAGGAAAAGAGCTCTCTCCACAACTTGAAGTATCCCAGAAAGCACAGCAGTAATGATAGCAGGGCTGACTGCAGAAAAACAGGGACAAGAGTGGCCACGGCAGGGCCTGCAGTGGCTGGCGTGGGCAATGACACGCAATGACATAAGAAAACAAAAACCCAAGGGCCCTGAGAAAGAGAAAGACACAGACCGAAGGACCTGAGGTGTGAAATAAACAACAAGGAATTTAGGAGTAAATGCTAAAGTGATTATGACTCATGGTCTGACGGTCCTCAAGACTTGAGTGTTCTAGGAGAAACCCTGTCAGAGTTGTGTAACCCAGGCATTGTGTGAGCAACGTGATGGACCATTGAGTTTCTTCCTGCTGCCCCAGGTCATCAAAATGAGGTCAGTGTGACAGACCCTGCAGGGAGGCAAGATAGGTGCCTCAAGCAAATATTTCATCTCTTCTCCTCCTGCCTGCCAAAGCCCTGGCAGAGAGGAGCATCATTACAGGAAAGCATGCATGTGGCTTCATGACTTGTCACTAGACCAGACCCTGTAAGAGAATTCCAAAGAATTGATTTTCATGGGAACAAAATATAGTAATTCATGTTGCAATCCTGTCCAAATCACTGAGCAAATACTTTAAGACCCAAATTCCTTAAAACGGCTTTGATTTAGCACATGTTGCACGTTCCAGCTAGAGGATAAAGGGAGTGCGTGGCTGCCCACGTGAAGCCATTTCTCAGGCTTCTCTGGCAGTTAAGTGCTCAAGAAGAAAGGTATTTGTTAAACTTCCTTTGGTTCTCACAAATCGAAAGCAGCGGTTACATAAGAAAGCATGTAAAAAGCTCCTTGGGTTGAAAAGTCTCGGATGTTTTTCCTGCCTTCAGTCATTTTCTTTGTTTAAAGTTGTTCAGAAACAGTGAAAGTTCACGAAGAAAAAACATCTCCAGCAGGAAAACGAGTGGGAGAGTTAGTCACAGCTACACTCACTCATACGTCCATGAGGTTGTAACTTAATCTGGACAGCATAGTCTTTCCTGGAAGAGATTTAAGCAGAGATTTATCATTTTATAATTTGTGGTTTAAATTTGAGCCATAAACCAAGCAGCTGTATCGGTCTGAGGCACTTTTGAATCTTTGTAAAACCCCAGGAGGCAGGAGGACAGTTTGGAACTTGGGGTTAAACCGAGAGAGCACAAAAGACCATGTTTCTGTACGCAATCTCCTTTCTGAGGAAATGTATGGAATGCAAGCCTTTGTTTGTTTTAGACTTGGGAGAAAAAAAGCAGACCGATGGTGGGTTTTCATATGTTCCAGGGTCCCCTGGGAAATGAGAAGCTGGAAGCTGATAGGGGGGAAATGGGTGGAGAAAGGGGAAGCTAGGGGGAAGGGAAGAGTGCCGGAGATAACCGCTGACTTCACAGTTTTCCACCCGGCCTGCCCTGCGTACCTCTGTTGACATCAAAGCTCTCTGCACTTGCTCAGTCAGTCCTGCAGGCTGCTAGTGGATGAACGGATTGGCTGTTAGTTAGCCCTAGAATCACATTTCTGAAATTAACTTTGCCTTAAAAAAACAAAAAGCAGATTTGCAGCTCTGTGTGGCAGCTCTGAGCCAGCCCATGCGTGTGTTCAAACATCCACCAGGGAGAAAGGCAGCTTTTGCAGCGATGCTTCCAGAAACTTGGGCAGCTCCCCAAGGTGTCTCACTGGTTCTGCAGCAGTGCTGGCAGTTTGTGGGCCGATGGGTGTGGCTTTCACAATCATGTTGGGGCACCTGGATTTGGGAAGACTTGCCTCCTCCCCTCGGAGCAATCAATGCAGGGCATCAGATTTTTGCTGGCAGCTGAGCACCCACGTCTATTGCCATTCTCTTTCCTCCCCCTGGAGTTGGCTTGTTTTCCTCCCCATCTTTCTTTTCTCTGGTGTCCTCTCACCCCTCCCCAAGGGAGGAAACAGACCATCGTGTGTTCCCATCTGCTGTCACTTATAACCTTCAAATCTACTTATCATTCTAAGCCCAGGGCTGAAAGAGTTGAAGTACCCTCACCAAGCAAAAATAGTAGGTTCCACAGTTTAAAACCAAGTTGCACAGTCCAGTTTTAAAACAGATACACTTGTACATGGGTATGAAATTTCACAATTTTCTCTTCTACTAGTCCTAGATTGTACTAGAAGTGTTTGCTTTATCTCCTACTGCTCCACGTGAATTTAAAGATAAGCCTGGGCTGGAAGTGGGTGCCAGCAGCAAACCTAAGCATGATAAGCACTTCAGAAGGTCCTGTAACTGGTTACAGATCATGGTTGCAGGTCAGAGGATGCCAGCATTCTCCCTCTTCTAACTTTGTCACTTCTAGCCTTGCGCCCTGGCTTGAGAAGAGTCTCAGAGGCGTCTCGCCCAGGCTTTTCCGGAAAACTTCCACGCTACAGGCTGTATGTGCCTGCTGTGTCCAGCTCTGGGCTTGGACGGAAGGGTATACTTAAGAAAAACATGTGATTCTTGTCCTTAAGGGAAATCACAGAAATACCACATTTTAGATAGGAAATAGGTGGGTGAGGTTGTCCAAACCCTCTGTTATAAAACCAGGGGTTTTAAAATTGGGAAATGAAAACTTAGACAAGTTAGTTAAGAGGCTGGCCTAATGTAAGGTTTCATTGGTTCAACCCTCAAACGAGAATGAGGACCAGACTGTTTGCAGCGTGTGCATCCTTAGGACCCCAAATCCAAATACGAGTGTTGCTCAAAACCAGCCTCACTACAACAGATACACCGGAGTTCTCTTACGGGTAAGGTAGCTGATGGGGAAACCTGCCCTTGGTTTTCTGGATTCAAACGGACGTTGCCCACCTCCCCCAACTCCAGTTCTGGGGTTTCAATAAAGTACTGTCAATGCATTTGAAATTGATTCAAAATGTTTTTTAGAGAGCCGTCTCAGTTCAGCTTGCAGGCGCTCTCAGGGCCCCCTTCCAAGAAGAAATGGATCGGCACTCTGTCTGGGCTGCACCCAAGTCAGGCTCTGCCTGCCTGGGAGTGGGTCGTCTCTGTCTTTGATAGTCTGATGGCTAAAGCTCCAGGCTTTGGCTCTTCAGTCAACACCACCAAATATCTGCAATGTTGGCTCGGCTCACAGGCTTAATCTTTAGCTCCCACGTAGCTGAGACTATTATTTTTTTAAAGAGACACTAAGGATATATTAAACTTCTCTGAATTCTCTTTCTCAAACTTCCATCATCATTCCTTTCCTAGTATTTACTGAGTATCCGGCATGACATAGGTACTGGGGAAAACAAGGCAGACTTGGTCCACACCCTCATGGGATCTTAAAGTGCCATGGGTAATCATCATATAATCAAGTTAGAGATTAAAAAAATAACATATGATGAACAGCTCGCAGTCTTTTGTCTCATTAATCCTGTATCCACCCCATCTAACAAAGTGAGGGATCTAATAGTCAAGTTCCTCAGAGTTCTCTTGGCTCACTTCCCAGCTGTGGTCAGATGCTCTGCATGCTCATCCCTCCTTTTCTGGATTACTTGTGGGACTGCCAGGAAGGCAGAGGCATAAAGAATGCAGGCAGTGAAGAAAAAAAAAGCATCTGCAAGCGATTGACTGAAACCAGTTGTAGTTGGACAAAGTCAGGGGTCTCATTTGCAAGCAACAGAAATCAACTCTGAGTTAAGCAGAAAAGGAATTTGTTGAAAGGCTATGGAGTAACTCATAGAACCACTGAGAAGGCTGGAGAAACAGGCTCAGAAAAACACAAGAACCAGGAACTCAGGATCACATTCAAGGCCACAGGCATAAACCATCACAGCTCAAAAAGGGTAAGAGAAAGACACCAGTGCAGCCCCTGCCCCGGGCTGCATGCACCAAGGCCTGCACTGCCACCTTCAGCCCTGGACACTGGATACCACCACGAGCACCTCCGCCTGGGAGCCTGCATGGTTGTGTTGTCCTGCAAGCCTCCCTCTTGAAAGGATTCTTCTCCACTGTCCCTGTTTCTTTGTGCCAGTGACTTTGGATTCCACGTGGAGCAGGAGCACCTGATTGGCCAAGTCTTGGTTGTGTGTCCATGTCCCAGCTGCGAAGGAGACCGGAGAAGAGAGTATCTGGCCACTGGGGCTTTCTCTTAGGAAATGAAAATTCTTAAAGTGGTAGATGTTCTAAACATGAGAACGGAGTTCAGATGCAGGGTGGTCAAAAATGATCCTGATTAAATCCCTTTCCTCTAATCCCACGTGCAAAGGAGGGCCTGGGTCAACACTCCTGGCCTGACGGAGTTGAAAATGAGTCCAATATACACATTCCAGCACTAAGTAAGCAAGGCCAGTACAACTCAGGGAAGGAGGGAAAGACTTGTCCCTCGCTGTGCCCCTCACCTCAGTGAGGAGGGGAGGGGGAGGGGAGCTCCCTAGAAGGGAGAGGAGCACTCACTCCTGCTGAAGCAGCCTCTCCACCAGCACCTGGTTTAGCTCTGCCAACTCCAGCCATCTTTTTGCACCAGCTGAAAGGACACAGAGGCTGCCACCATCTAAAAGCAAAAGACCAAAGCCTCTGTCAGAGATTTTTACCTTTGGCCTTGACCTCTCATCCCAGACCTGCTGCTCAGACTTTGGATAGCTATGGATCCTGACATGGTGATTCATCTTGGTTTTGTCACTTCTAGCCACCAGGCACAAGGACTGGCATCTGAGATGGGGGTAGGGAGAGGGAATGTGCATCAATCAGCAACCCCTTAATGCCCCAGGCCGCAGTTTCCTCTCCCAGATGATGACCAGCATAGGGCTAGGATGGAGAGGGGGGTGAGTGGAGAGGGTACTGCGGTTTATTTTTTGTTTGTTTTAGTCTCCCACCCATTTTGGGTGTTGATTTAAAAAAAAAAAGTCTCCAAATAAAACCAAAAAAAGGAAACTCTTTTTGAGTCATCTAATTATTTGTTCCCTGCCTTTAGAAGAGAAGCAAGCAAACTCCAAAATGTAGCACTCATTAAAGGATGATATGCAGGGTCAGGCAGTCCCTCTTCATTCTCAGAATCCTGCCTTTGGGGTGGGCCCCTGGTGACACACTGTTTTCCTTTATCCTTTTCCTGGGGATGTGGCCGGGAAGTGCCTTTTGGGAAGGGTGGGTAAATCCAACTGTCAGCTTCTAGTCTGTGGGGAGGAAGGCCGGACAGGAAGTGAAATGTGGCTATTCCCAGCCGCGTTTCCTCTACCCCTCACCACAAACCTACTTTACACAGCATCCCCACCTTTTCCTTAAGAAGCTCCTAGGGGAGCCACACGTGAAGCCTTCATTAAAGCTCTGGGCATTTAAAAACTTTGAGTGCCTCTTCATTAATCAGATCACTGGAAACCAATACACTTAAATTATATTAGCTTAGCTCCTTATAAAAAAATGCCTTCATGGAGCCAAGGTTCAATACTATAGTTTCAAATTTTTCACAAAGCAAACATAAGACGTAGGAAAAAAAACATTTTTTTATGTCTCGTGAAAACTCGTTATGTTTCTCAGAGTCCTGTCTTTGAGGATCTATGTGATAAATGTCAATTAGAATTTAGCATGAGGAAAAAGATTGTTTCATCATGAGCTGATATTGCTTCTTTTTTTTTTAATAAAGATAATCAGGGTGATGTAATCTTTGTTTCCCTTTTTGCTTTGACTGCCAGGGAGTCCAGACTTAAACTTAATATCCATTTACAAAGTTATCTTTATCTCTAGTTCCTGGTCTTCTGCTTCCTCTGTGTGGTTGCTCATCTCCCCTTTTATCTTTACTTTAACTGCCTCACTTATCTGTACATTTAATTTCAGCTGCACCGGAGTTTTATTTTTTAATTTTTATGTATTTATTTTTAAAGATGTGATTTGTTTTATTTTTAGAGAGAGGAAAAGGGAGGGAGAAGAAGAGGGAGAAAAACATCAGTGTGTGTGGTTGCCTCTCATGTGTCCCCTACTGGGGACCTGGCCCACAACCCAGGTATTTGCCCTGACTGGGAATCAAACCAGCAACCCTTTGGTTCACAGGCTGGTGCTCAATCCACTGAGCCACACCAGCTGGGGCTATTTATTTATTTTTAAATTGATTTTAGAGAGAGTGGAAGGGAGACAAATAGAGACAGAGACAGAGAGAAACATCAATTTGTTGTTCTACTTATCTATGCATTCATTGTACACCAGAGTTTTAAAGAAGCAAATAAAGTGTAACAAACAGCAAAACCAATCAACAAATCAGTACTGTGACTAAGGTCACTCAGAACTTGATCTCACTTCCCTGATGTTTCCAGGCTAGCTGGAGAGACTAATTCACAGGCTGGCATGCCTGCAACTGTTAGAACAAATTCAAGTTTTAAATGAGAAGTATGATGGTTTTAGGGTCTGAGGAGACAGATCAGTGAAGACTGGAGCAGTCAAGGAAAGCTTCCCTAAGGAGGCAATACTTTGGGTAAGTGTTGAGGGAGTCGAGTTAGTTTCAGGCATTCATTTCGTTGGACTAGCTGCATGGTTTTGTTGGGCCATAGGAAGCATTGGGGAAAGTACGTGGGACTTGTCAGGCTGGCTCTTTCCTGGGGGCAGGTTCGGAACTTCTCTGAGTGGGCAGTGCATTGCTTTCTAGAGAGCAACTATGTGAAGGCGATAGGGTCAGTCTCAGTAAAACGGTGAAGTAGGTGGGACTGGTCTGGGTGCCCTTGGCATTTTAGATGACAATTCTTCATTGGAACTCTTCCACCTACAGCAACAGTTTTGCATCCTGGTTCACAACTACTAATCGCCAATAGCAATCTCCAGTCACTGGGACAGCCCCGAATGCCTACGCATTTTCCCCAATACCGCCTGGGGGACAGTAACCACCCAGGTGAGAGCTACCACTCCCTCAATACCTGAGATGCTCCTCTCTCACCTGCCACCCACAACTGGGATTTCCAGACTTAGCAAATAAAATGTAGAACACTCAGTTGAATTTGAATTTCCAATAAACACTGAATAATTTTTAGTATAAGTATGACCCAGATATTGCATTATTTGTTGTATGTCAGAAATTCCAATATAACCAGTGGTCCTTATTTTATATGGAAGCTCTACTCACAACCCATCACCATCACATGCAAATGTGCCTCCCCAAAGTTCCCATGGGGTTGGTCATTGTTCTGTGTGCTGAACAAGACCTACTTCTTCCCTGTGAGACTCATCTAGTCTGCATTTCAGTTCCTCAAGTTCAATTCTCTGTGCTAAGTCTCAGTGGTACGGTAAAGACTTTGAGTCAGATGAGCAAATTCTTTCTAATAAATAGGCTAGCTATCCCACCCAGACAACATCTCACCTTAACCTGGTTAAAGTACACAGCACTCTCCAGAAGGCCTTCAAACTGAATGGTGGCTGGGAAGGCAGCTGGGGAAATAGGAACCATTCTGGGGGCCAGCAGCTGATGCCAGGGGACCCTAACATTTTAATGATTCTCAGCATTGCCTGTACAGTGGGAAGCTTTGATGCCTAGTCCTATCCTAGGAGACTGAGTGAATTGGTCTGGGGTGGAGCCTGGGTATGGGGATCTTTAGGGTGCGTTGTTACCCTTCCCCTGGCCCCCAGGGTCATTCTAATGTGCAGCCAAGGTTGAGAATCATTCCTTGACTCCCCAAGAAAAGTGAGAGAAAGGAGACAGCAAGATGGGAGAGGAGAGGGAAAGAGAGGGAATGAGACCTGGTTTCAGGTGCTGTGCTTGGCATTGGTCACGAGGGGATTTGGAAGACCTAGGAGCCAAACGCATTCCACTCACGCAGGGGGAAAAAAGTTCAAGAAAGTAATATACTCTGAATGTGTTCCATTTCGAGCAAAACAGATGTGAAAACGAACTTCTAAAGAACCCAGAGAGTGCTTCATTTTGTGCCAGACACTGTCCTTTATGTCCCAGCTTACCAAAAAAAAAAAAATAATAAAAGTCCCCTAGAGAGAGTGCTATTTTTCTTTAGTACACCGTGATTCTGACCAAGGCCAGCATCAGGTTCAGAACCCAGGCTGCTCACATGCGTGGCCGTGCTGGTGTTGGCTGAGGAGCAAGCTTCTGATGTCACCATGGGCACCTCTGCAGAAGTGGCTCCGTGTGGGCTGTGAGCCCAGGGTGTCAGTCCCTATGCCATCGGGTTACACCAGCCTCCCCCTGACAAGTAGGTCAGCATAGACATGGCTCCGGCCTCTCGGAGAGGTGCTTGCTTCTGGCAGGAAGCTGCTTCTGCAGAATTAAAAACCATCAGAGTTGATCAAAGGAAGTGCAGGGTAGGCTGGCGGGCGGGCCAGATCCTAATCTCTGCTTGCTGGCCTCACACATCCCTGCACATGAGTCACCCCGCTGAGCTCAGCGGACATGCTGTTTGGATTAGGCTTTTACAGGCGAGGTTTGCCAAGCTGGCCTTTGCCGGCTCACTGCCCAGAGCCGCGGAGAAGCGTGGGAGGAAGGTGGGGATGTGGGTTAGATGTGGTTGCCCAGGTGCTATGCAGGAGGCGGTGGGCTCCTCAGGTATGCGTGACTGTGGCACCAGGGAGAGGTTGTGAGCCCTGCTGTCCCCAGTCCATCTTCTCAGCAGAGCTCCATGAACCCACTTAGGAGCCACAGAGCCCACACCAGGCCCACACTTCGTTCCTCCTTTGCCAACTCTCCAATTAAGATGTACTATTACAGGACACACATCTTGCCTGCACTCAACCATTTGCCTCTCAATGAGCAGGAATTCCTTTTTGCAAAAGCAGGCAACACTTCACCGCTCAGGCATCTTGCTCAAAAGCAGTGGAGTCCAGCAAAAAAGGGAGGAGAGTCAGAATATAAAAATTTCTAAATTAAGAGCCAACCCATAAAAGCAGGGCTTCCCCTAGTGCCTGGCTGGTGTGACATCACCAGGAACTACTCAATGAAAATGGTGTCAGAGCAGTGGCTCGATTCTATGTGGAAAATTTCCTCAAGAAACAAAACTGCAGAAAAGAAGTTGGGGTAGAAAAATCTGCCCCTGCACTTCGGTCTTTTGGGGGTTGACTCCAGAGGGGCTGATTTCCCTGGGCATAGGGCAGGGTGGGCTTCTCTCCCAAGAGTGCCCAGCAGGGTCTTGGTGCTCATAAGCAGTAGATGTAACCCAGTGTTTCTCTCTTTCTTTCTTTTTGCTTCCTCCTGTGGAAGCAATGGTAGGAACAAGATCAAAATCCTTTGTTTCAGATTCTGCCAAGTTTTGCTTCTGTGCATGGTAACTTGGGAAGAAGCAGCCCCCATTCTTTTGTAAGCCAAGGATTCTTGGCTTGTTGTCTCTGCTGGGATTCTCTTTAGAGTATTTTAGACTCTCATTTATTAAAGGCGTCTAAATGGAGGTGGCAGCCCCTGACACTTTCAAAATAAATGTTGCCACCAGTCTCTACACTGCTCTTGATTCTAAACCACAAATTTCCAAACCTACCCATTGCTCAATTAGCTGTAATTTAAAAGTATTTATTGTTTCTGGCTTCAGGTTTCTTCTCATCTATCTCTAATTTTCAGGGTGGTCAAATTTGCTCATGAAACCTGCTTTTTCCTTCCTTTCCTCTTTTACTACATTCACTTAAAAATGGAAATGGAGATGAAGGTACCACCCTGAATTGTCTATCGGTTGTTCAACACAGCTCAACAGTATAGCAGAGTGGTTTCTGAGCAACAGGCACACGTTTGAACCCTGACTCTGCCACAACCTGAGGTGTGACCTGGAGCAATTTTCTTAACCCCCATAGCCTCAGTGACCTCATTTGTAAAACATCTGTAAAAATAGTCCTAACCTCTGCCCTGGTGGGGTAGCTCAGTTGTTTAGAGCATTGTCCCCATATGCCAAGGTGATGGGTTCAGTCCCCAGTCAGGGCGTATTCAGGAATCAACCAATGAATGCATCAATAAGTAGAACAACAAATCAATGCTTCTCTCTCTCTTTCTCTATCAAATCAAATACATTTAAGACAATTTAAAAAAATAGTCCTAACTCATTGGTGAGTACTAAATGAGCTAATACAAGAAAAACATTTAATAAAATCCCTGGCACCCAGTAAATGCATTATCAATGTATTAATATTTATATTTTAATAATTACTCTGCAACCACATTAGAGTATAGTGAATGGTGGTGGTCAGCTTAATCAGAATCTACAGCTAACAATTATTCCTTCTGAAATCCCCCAGTGCCCAGGGAGTTAACATTTGCTTTAATCAAAAGTATTTGCTTAATGGTACCTGTACATTCTTTGTTAGGAACAGGCCGTTTAGAGGAGGAGAGGATCACTTTCAAGTGATTAAAAGGAGGTACTTACCCTTGAGGGTTCCTTTTTATAACTAGAAGAAGAAAAGTCGCATAACTCTTGAGGGCTTGCTATGAATAAGGGACAGAGGGCACAGATTCACTTCCTAGAAGAGTCTGTTAGTAGAGGAAACCATGGGTAGGAATTTGCTGTGGCTCAATGTAACAAAAAAAGCACATTTACCCAACTTCTACCAGTTCTCTGGGTAGCAGGGGACGATGGTAAAGAGCAGAGGCCCTTCCACTTGTAAAGACATTGTGGTGGGCAGCATTTCTGGTGCACAGGTGGGCCCTGAGCACAGTTCATGGGTGGGGTCTGAGAAAAGGGGAACTGGCGCTGCTCCGCCTAACAAAAGGCCTGCCCTTATTTAGTTGGGCAGAGTATGTTGCCTTTAGGAAGATTTTTCCTTCCTCTCTTTAATCTGGATTTAGACTGAGACTGATGGTTTATCTTTGGGGTGTGTGTGTGTGTATGATCTAAGAATTACTCACAGGAGATCAGAAGACCATAGGAAGAATGAGGAGGCACATCTTGATTTGGCGTTAGCAGGGGGACCCAGACCAGAACAAGAACTGGAGAAATGAAGCCTGCAGGGATTATTCTGGGAGTCATCTAATTACATGGCATGATTCCTAATTGAGTAGCTCATACATTGAGAAATGTATTGCTGTGGACTATCCATATTTTACAGATTATCCTATTCGGGGTAGAGGGTAAGGGTAGCATGGGAATATCATGAAATGTAAGCATTGTAATAGCTTATTTCTCTTCCGTGTTCACTGCTCTATTTCCAGCACCTAGAACAATGCCTGGGACACAGTAGCTACTCAGTGAATGCTTGTTGAATGAGTGAATTTTGCCCTGCAGAGGAGAAAGCTGACTCACAGAGGAAAAGAAGAAAAAGAGGGTGGGCATTGGGGCTGGTCAGCAAGGCTGGGAAATGGGGAATGCCCATGAACAGAGCCTGCTAAAGGTTTTTCCTTCTCTTGGGTTCTGGGAACAATCATATTTAATCCCCAGCTCTTTTGCTGCCTTCTACTTATCGCCAAACTTTCAATGAAGTGGCTTACACATTTGTGATAGAGGTGAGGAATCAAGGGGCAAGACAGTAAGTGCATCATCTCTTGTATTAGTTTTCTGCTGCTGGTGTAATAAATTCCTACAAACTGAGTGACTTAAAGCTACCACAGACTTACTGTTTTACTGGTTTGGAGGTCAGAGGACCTGAAATCCAGGTGTCAGCAAGGCTGCATTCCTTCTGGAGCCTCGAGGTAAGAATCTGTTTTCTTGTGTTTTTCAGCTTCTAAAAACTACCTGCATTCCTTGGCCCCTCCTATCCCTCTGACCTCTGTTTCTATCACCACATCTCATCTGACATGTATTCTTTTGCCTCCTTTTTTCCCTTATAAGGATATGTGATCACCCAGATAATCCGGGATAATCTCCCCATCTCAAGGTCCTTAATTTAATCACTCCTGCAAAGTCCTTTGTAAGGTAACATATTCACAGGTTCCAGGATGTAGACATCCTTAGGGGCCATTTCTCTGCCTACTGCACCCCTGAGGCTACACCTGTGTCAGGTCAAGGGGAAATGGCAGTAGCAGAGCACGTGGCAGGGCCCACACACACTACAAGAGCAGAGACCTTGGCTGAGAGTGGAGTTTAGGAGCAGGTGAAAGAAGAGGAACAGGCTGCAGCCTGGACCGGCTTTGGAGATAAGAGCCCAACTTCTTTTCTGCAAATATACTGGAGGAAAGTGCTTCCTGGGGACAGAGGCAGAAAGATAGATTCTGCGATTATGGATACAGGGGCTACCCAGGCAGCAGACACTCAGGTTACAGCTCTTTTCCCACTTGGGGGTGAGACAATTACTATGGTGCAGGGCCTGGCTTGTGGCAGGTGTACAATTCAATAAGAGCCATCTATTATTAACACCCGAAAGAGAGGGGCCAGGGGGCTTCCAGAGCCCCAGCTGTCTGGGGAGGCAGGTCACACCCAGCCCTATATTCCTGAACACGGGAAAACAGGAAGACTTGTCAGAAGGGAATAAGGTATGAGGCAGGTGTGCAGAGGTAGAGTTTCAAACGCTCTTCATCTTAACTTCTTCCCACACAAGCTAGGAGGAAGTATCTGGCCAGTTCTTTAATGAAACTTGGAACGTGGTGCTGCCGTCAAGAAGGAAATATTTTTGTGGTTTTTCTGTGGGGGAAGAAAGTAATAAACCTTTCTGTTTTTGAAGGCACACCTTTCAGTGGTGTAGCTCTGGGAAGGACATGTTCTTCAAAGGACATGTGCTTGAAAGTATTTAGAGTCAGGCCATTGGGAAGGCCCACGTAGACCCTGATGGGCAAGAGCAAAGTATGAGCTGGTGGTCACAATCTCTATAGTAGTCACCGAGAATATCGATTGAAGAAACAGACATTCCTATTAGAACCGCTAGGTTTGGGGGGTGAGTGGTGGCTCTGGAAAGCTGCTGTGTATCTCCCCATAGAATTTCCTGGGGAGCCCCTACTTATCTGTCATCAGTGCCCACTCTGATCAATCATATGTGGTAGAAGAAGACAAGACCTTGTTCTTAAGGAGTCATACATTCTGCACAAATGTATTGAATCTGTGCTGTATGCCTGGCACTGTTCTAGGTTCAGGGGATAATGTAGTGACCACAACAGACAACAAATGACAAATATGTGTCAGGCTGTGATAAGGGGTACAGAGACATGCGAGGCAGAATTAAGGGCTCAAGAGTGGCAGCTGGTATGTGTGACTGGTCAGAGAAGGCCTTCCTGATGATAATGTGCCGAGACCCGAAAGAAGTGAAGGTGACAAAGAGGCAAGTCACAGAGACACCTGAGGGGTGGTTCAGGTGGAGGGAACATCTGTCAAAGCATATAAAAACAGCTCATTTTTTTAGTGGGCACTATGTACAGAGCTGGCCAGGCTCACAACATCCATCCGTCTCCTTATGCACAGTCCTTACCCACAACTGCAGCTCCTGGCAGCTTCTTTGAATAGCATGTCCCAATCTCCAGCCACAGCTGAGTGGGCCTGAAGAGGGCATCGCATCCACACTGGGACAATCAGAGTCCAGGAGAGAAGTGGTTGTAGTAATCTTGTATAGTGCCGAGAACCTGTAGGAGGGCAATCACAAGGGAAAATCGGCAGCACTTTGTGACTGTCTATGAGGGCTGACCTGGGGTTTTAAATACTGGACACTGGGGTTAGATGGTCTGGCTGCAGACAGAAGCCCAAAGTTTGTGCGGGATCTTTGTGACTGACAGCGGGTTTATCAGCCTGCCCTTTAGGCAAAGACTCACCCAAAGGCTCTGCTTATGTAGTCCCCACTTTTATGGGAGTAAGTCAACTCAATGTAGCTACTCTCCCTCCTTCTCCTGAGCCTAGATATTTATGCGAGGTGCAGGGATTGTGAAGGAACAGTACACAGCAAACAGAAATACTTCTACGGAGGTTGCTTTTGCCTGAAACCACATTTTCCTGTGCTCCCTATGCATATACACCCAATGAGTAGAAATGTAAATTAGATTTTCAAAACTCTTGCTTTGAATGGTGTCTTATAGAAGGCACAACCTTTTCAAGGAGCGGGGTGTTTCTATATTGACAATGTAACTTCAAGTGGTAGGTGTAAGGTAGTAAAAAAAAAGGGCAGTTTTCAGATGAGGAAGCAATACTCTCTTAATACCCTGAATCCCCAGGGGCATGGAGTGGTCAGGCTCTGACATGCCTCTGGTTCCCAGCTCTGCTAGCTCCCAGTCTGCAGCCCTGCCACAGCTCACCTTGACCTGGTTGTGCAGTTTTCTTCATGAGCAAACAGAAACGTTCTCAAAGCCAGGGCATTTCTTCCTCCCGGGGTTTGTGAGTTTCCAAGGCGTTTCGCTGCTGAGCTGAGATTTCATAAAATTAACTGTGTGAAGAGTCTTACTGTAATACCTTGTGCCAAATATTAAATGCTAAACAAATACCAGTAGTTCATAAATACTAGTGCCAATAGAGGTTATGTCAAAAAAGAAGGTCCTTTTTAGCTAGAGATGCATGCTGAAGTATTTATGAGTGAAACAACAGTATCTGGGACTTGCTTTTAAAAATGCTAATAAAAAAGTGTGCATATTTTTCGGGGGATGAGAACGGGGTGAGGAGTAATGGATGAAACAAGATTGGCCCATGTGGAGATTGTCCAAGCTGGGTGGTGGGGCCATGGGGGTTCGTTATTTCATCCTTTCTCATTGTGTGTGTGTTTGAAAAATTTTATGATAAGAAGTTAAAAGACAGAAAAGAAAAAAGATGTCAGCATCTGATCCATCCTTTCCCCTCTTGACTCTGTTGTTACATAATTATCAGCAGGGATCCTAATGTGGGAAATCTGATTATGGGAGTTTTCACAGTATGACTTCCACAAAAAGAAAAGTTTGATGGATTATTTCTGGAGACTGGAGCAGTCAGGGTTTCCAAGAAAAGTGATGTTGAAATGAATAATGCAGATTCCGTGCTCAGTGATGTAGCTGGGTGGGCTCCTGTCAAACATTCTGGAAAATCCTTGGGCTGGTGTTGCCCATGCAGCTTGGCACTTACTTGTACAATGTAGGAAAGACCCACATGCTCCTGCAGTCTGGCTCAGTTCCCTGAGGACCACCGTGGTGAGGTTTACATGCACTTTATACCAGGACTATAGCCGGAAATGTGCAGCAGAGCAAACTGTGTCAGTCTTGAACCCTGATTCTCTGGGCATGACATTCCCAGAAACCTTGGTGTCTTCCAGGGGTGGATGCCCTTCAGGGAGATGTGTGCAGTGCAAGCGGGCAGTTGCAGCCGGGCTCTAGCCTTGTACAGGCATTCCCACTAAGCCCAGAAAGGAGGACTGGAATGCAACACTGGGAAGTTCTCTCTTCTCAGCCTGTCACTGGGCCTGGAGGGTGGGGTGGAAACTCGCCTCTGGGTGACCACACCCAGCTCCCTATTCACTCTGGCCAGAGACTTTACATCCTCAACAGCTGCTGTCTGTGTTTGGCTTTCAACTCGGCTGCCTTGACCTAGCTCCCAGAGACCAGTTTGCAAGGGACAACTGTGCCACTGGCGTTCCGATCATATCTGACCTGCACCCCCTCCCCATCACCCTCCTGCCACATACACTCTATGCCTTCATTTAATTTCTAAGACAGGATTTATCTCAAGAAGTGCATCGTTGATTTGTCCCATGGTTTTGTTCTGGAGCTTTAAAGACTCAGTCCCAAAGTTCATCACTTAAAATGTGGGAGAAGTTGTTTCATTTTGTTGTTTTTTTTTAGTGGTCTTCAGTGCACTAAAGAATAAGGTCATGGAGAAACATTCAAAGTACACTGCTTGGACCACTCTGTGAGATGAGACTGGACAGTGAGTGATGCTTTAGGAGGTATCTTGGCTCTTCTGTGTCATGATTAATTTAAAAAATCAAGATATGACATGGGCTATGAACTTTGTGGTACCCTTTTTAAGGGCTCATCATTCCTTAAAATTCATTCAAACCATTCAACATGGTAATAGTATTCCTGGAAATTTGTACAAAAGAAATAATTCAAAAGAAGAAGTGGACATATCTTTATATGTACTTAGATGTTTATGGGAGAATCGCTCATAACAGTGAAAACTGGAAACAACTTGAGGTACAGTAGCAGAGAATGGTCACACATGTGGTGATATGTCTAGGGAAAACTACAGCCACAAAACATGACAATTAGGAAGACTATGTGTCCTGGTGGGGTAGCTTGGTTGGTGAGAGCATTGTCCCCCTGTACCAAGGTTGCAGGTTCGCTGTCTCTGGTCAGGGCACATGCAGGAGTCAACCAACGGATGCAAAAATGAGTGAAACAACACATCGATACTTCTCTCTCTCAAATCAATAAATAAATAATTTAAAAAGGAAGAGGATGCAAGATCAATACAAGTGGTATTAAGTGATGTGAAACAAGAACACAAAAATTATATGGATTTTATCATTATGTAAAATCTTTCTATATCTGACTGAAGACTGGAAGGAAGAAGACTGGGAGAAGAGAAAGCGGCTGTGTTAAGTGGTGAAAACATGAGTGATGTTTCTGTTTTTAAACACCTTCAGTGTTATTGTAGACTTGTCTTAGTAGTTAATAATTCCTTTTTTAAAAAAGAGTGCCCATGCTCCCTAACTTGCAGTTGTTCTTTACTTTGGACCATGAGAAAACATTCAAAGCAGAAGCAGTCACATCAGCAACTATCAAGTTTTGAGCTTGGAATGTGACTTATTGATAATGAAATGAGTCAGGGGAGGGCATCTGAGGAGAACAGATAGAGAACATAGGTCCAAGGAGGCAGTTTTGGGGAAAGGATTTGCATAGTCGAATATTTATGAAAAGGAACAAACATCGATTTCTTAGTCTATATTGAGGGAGACGATATCTGAGAACAAAAAATAAAATGGAATAAAACAAAATATAGATGAAAGATAGAGGGAGAGAAAAAGAGACAGACAGACAAAGAGGCACTTCCTTAGTCTTTCTGTTTATTTCTTTGGAAGGTACATTATCTTTAAAACATTAATGGTCCATTTTTTGGAGCTTTTTCTCTTTTTCAGTCCTTTTTTTTTTTACTGATCCTTTCCCTTGAGGCAGCTAAGCCATTCACCTGGAGGAATAATTAAAATCATTCCCTATTTTAAAATATTAGTCCTTGGCCAACTTAATTAACCATAATGTACCAGCACTTGCAAGCATTCAAACAGAACAGCCTTTACACATAGGAAATGCATCCACCCCAAGATGCTCTTCCCTCAGAGTCTTGCACCAAACTTGCGTGGGTAGCTCAGGGCAAAATCTGATCCCTAGCTGCCAGGGTCATATCTTACTGGAACGACGCAGGCTGACCATCTGCAGCCTGAGAAGGGTTTTAGAGAAGAACCTATGTGTCAGGGTTAATCACAGCCTGATTTAAGCCTTAGGTTGTAGATGGACCATGAAAAAGGCAGATTTATGACTACTGTGTGGTCAGATGAGCCCATATACTTACATCTTTCAAGAGAAAAAAGGAAAACTTGAGAATCATCACCAGGGTGCAGACACTGTGGTAGGTCCAGTGAAAATTACAAGGTTTTGGTTAGACATGGCTCCTGCCCACAACCCAAAATAGTATATTAGGGGGATTAGATAGAAGAAGCACACATAAACTTCAAGTCAATGAACTCAGCTTATAGAAAAAGGTATTTTAGAAGCATTAAACTTTGAGTTAGGAAACCTGGTTTTCAATCCCAGCTAGGTTCTCTGATCAATCGTGTGATCTTGGACAAGTGTCCAAGATGCAAAATGGGAATGAATAATGACTATTTCAAAGGCAGGTATGAAGATTCAGTAAGATGATGCATTTGGAAACCTGTTGAATCCATTGGGTGGACCACACAAGTCAATGGTTCTCAAACTTGACTGCACACTGGAATCTCTCAGGGAGTCAGTGAAAATATGGATGCCTGAGTCACACCCCCAGAGATTCTAAATTAATTGGTATCATGTGTGGGTTTGGCAGTGGATGTTTAGAAGTGTGAAACAGAAAGAAACAAACCCACAATTATAGTTGGAGATTTCAATACTCTTCTCTCAAGAACTGGTAGAACAAGTAGATAAAAAATTAATAAGGATATAGTAGACTTGAACAACACTATCAACCTATTTAACTTAATTGACATTTTAAGAACATTCCACTTAATGTCAGAGTACACATTCTTTTCAAGTGCGCACAGAAAAAAATTCCAAGATAGAGCATATTCTAGGCTATAAAACAAGCCTTAAGAAATCTTAAAATATTCAAAGCAGACAAAGTATATTCTTTGACCACAGTGGAATTAAGCTAGATATTAATAACAGAAAGATATCTGGGAAATATCCAATTATTTGGGAAAAAAAAAAGCTTACATACTTTTATATAACCCACAGGTCAAAGAAATCAAAAGGAAAATTACAAAATATTTGGAACTACATATGTATTTACAGGAAAATTTATAGCACTAAACACTTAGAAGGAAGGTCTCAAATCAGTGACGATTCGATTCCACCTTAAACAACTAGAAAAAGAGCAAATTAAATGTAAATAAGCAGGAGAATGTAAATAATAAAGATTAGAGAAGAAACCAGTGGAATAAAACCCAGAAAAACAAGAGAGAAAAAGCAAGGAAACCAAAAGCAGTTTCTTTGAGAAGATCAATAAAATTGATAGACCTCCAGCCAGACTGATCAGGAAAAGAAGAAAGAGAAGACAGCCTGGCTGGCGTGGCTCAGTGGCTTGGGTGTCATCCTGCAAACTGAAAGGTGGCCATTTGATTCCAGGTCAGAGCACATGCCTGGGGTGCGGGCCAGGTCCCAGGCTTGGGGCGTGCGAGAGGTGGCTGATCCATGTTTCTCTCTCACATCGATGTTTCTCTCCCTTTCTCCCTCCCTCCTTTCCTCTCTGTCTAAAAATAAATAAAATCTTAAAAATAATAGAAGTGACAGAAGACAAAAATTAGTAATATTAGAAATGAGAGAAGGGCTATCACTATAGATTCTATAGATTTTCAAATTATTATAAGGCAATATTAAGATCAACTTAGAGGAAATGGAAAAAGTATTTGATAGACTGGAATCAGCAAAGCTTATCCAAGAAGAAGTAGCTAACCTGGACAGCTCTAGATCTGTTAAATAAATTGAACCTAGTGGTGAAAAATCTTCCCACAAGAACACTTCAGACCCAGATGTGTTCAATATTCACATATTTAAGGAAGAAAGAATAGAGATTCTACACAAACACTTCATGTAAATTAAAGAGGAAGGAATATATCCTGACTCATTCTATGAGACCAGCATTACTCTGATACCAAAACCAGAGAAAGACATTACAGGGAACTAGAGACCAATAACCCTCATGAGTACAGATGCAAAAACTGTTTTTTTTTTTCTTTTTCAAAAGAGGGAGGGAAACATCACTGTGTGGTTGCCTTCCATGTGTACCCTACTGGGGACCTGGTCTGCAACCCAGGCATGTGCCCTGACTGGGAATTGAACTGGCAACACTTTGCTTCACGGGCCCATGCTCAATCCATTGAGCTACACCAGCCAGGGTGCAAAAATTGTTTTTTTTAAAAAATATTTTATTTTATTTTTGATTTTAGAAAGAGAGGAAGAGAGGGAGAACGAGAGGGTGAGAAACATCGATGTGAGAGAGAAACATAAATTGGTTGCCTTCTATATGTGCCCTGGAGGACCAAACCTGCGACCCAGGCATGTGTCCTGACCAGGAATCAAACCAGTGACTGTTCAGTTCCCGGGACAATGCCCAACCAACTGAGCCATACCAGCAGGGGCTAAATGCACAAATTCTTAAGCAAATTTTAGCAAATAGGACCTACCAATGTATTAAAAAAGTAATAAATAATAACCAAGTGAAGTTTACCTCAGGAATACAAGGCTGGTTTGATATTTGAAAATCAACCAATGTAATTCACCATATTAACAGACTCAGAAGAAAAAATATACAAATACCTCAATAGAACCAGAAAAAGGATTTGACAGAATCTAAGCTCCATCTCTGATTTTAAAAAAGCAATCTGTCAACAAAGTAGGGAACTTCTCACTTGAGAAAAGGCATCTATGAAAAACCTAAAGCTAACATCACATTTAATGGAAAAGGCTGATTGCTTTCCAGGAACAAGTCAAGGTTGTCCACTGTCTCTATTTATTCAACATTGTACTGCTTCTAGCTAGTGCAGTAAGG
>VMDR010008666.1:0-35909 GCA_007922815.1 Macrotus californicus | reverse complement strand
ACCCCTCCTCTCTGCACCCCACCATGCAGCAAACTCCCTCTTGGAATGCTGGAGTACCCTTCTTCTCTAGCCATCCATGCACCTCCCCCCTACCCCCCTTTCCTTCAAGGCTCAGCCCCTGCCCCTGCTCCTGACACATCCTGCCAGGAACCCCAGCTACTTTGTATCACGGTTCTGGTGACATCTGGCTCCTAACTGTCTCAAACTCTTTAAAAGATGGACCCCAACCCTGACCTGCCACCTAGCACAGTATTTACACAGGGAAGAAATCTGGCGGGCATTTACAGAAATGAAGGAGGAAAAGGATGGAAGGAAAGAGGAAGAGAGTGAGGAATTGAAGAAAGACAAAACTGATTTTTGCCTCTGAACTTTCCAAGCATGTAATACTTACTATTTGCCTGACACTTGATAAGTCCTAAAGCACCTTTATGTTTGTCATTCATTTGCTTCCCCAGCTCCCCTAAAGAGTAGGCAAGATAAACCTGTCGTTAACTCACTTTACTGATGGCAACAACAAGGCTCAGAGAGGTGAAGTTACTTGCCCAAGGTCAGCCGTACCCGAGCTGGCGGAGAACGGAGACCTCCCAGCTCCACGCCCTGGCACTTGGCACAGCCTCTCATCACCTGTAGCATCTCTTGGCCCACCTCCTAGAGCAGCAGGCATGGTTAATTATTATTGCCTTCTAGGAGGGTGCTCATCTTGCAGGCTGGTCTCTGAGCTGCTACAGGGCAGAGACCCTTGTCTGGTGCTCCTTCTGGTGCACAGACACAGAGCCTGGCATTGCACAGCGGCCAGGGGACACTTGCTGGTCTCTGAGGACCATAATGCAGGTCTTCTTGCGCGACCCAGGCAGGGAGCTCTGCTGGGGTGGGGGCTGGGAGCCCGGGCCTCAGACAGCTGGGAGCGAGCCCACAGCACTGCTGGCTCTCCCGGTGCCTGAGGACACACGCTCCCACAACCCAGAAAGCCTGGAAAGTCAGGACACTTACTTACCCCTGGAGGCAGAGAAGCGCAGAAAGTGAGCAGCAGTTCAGCCCTTTAACCACAAATAGCATTGCTTCTTGTACCCCCTGTCCCAGAGCACCTACAGAGGGTGCGGGCACGAAAGGCACCTACTCTCCTCAGCAAAATATTTTACCAAAACCACAAGAAACAACATCAGGCCCAGAACGGTGGCGCGTGGGTTGCTGTGGAGTCTGAGGAGCCCTTGGAAGGCAGCAGTTGGGGCTGCAGCTGTGTGCTTCCATGGCCCCTGCAGACCCCAATGCGAGCACAACCCCCAGGACCCCCCCGCCCCACCTTCCTCAGGCTCAGACTGAGGCTGCCAGGACGGCAAGATCACCCATCACAGAGTCAGGAGATAGGGCTGTGTGACCGTGGGTGAACACTTCTTGGCGCCCCAATTTTCTCATCTGGAAAATGAGCATGACTTCTTCCTTGCCACAAGGTACACAGAATAACAAGTACCCTGCAGAAAATACAAGGGTGATAAAACCACCTAGTGGTTAGATTGTGGGCCCTAGAGCTGAGAGGTTCCTGTGTCCAAATTTCAACTCTCTACCACTTACTGGCTCAGCATCGAGTCAGTAAGGCAGCCTACCTAACTGCTGCTGGCTGCCTTGTTGCCCCACAGCCTCTGAGAACAGTTGGCAGGCACGGTGGGTAAAGGTGGCCTTGGCAAAGAGAGAAGGGAAGGAAGTGGAAGATAACCTGAGGGCAGGTCTCGGCTACCAGGGCAACCTTGTATCATCCAGCACTTTAGCTTGCAAAGACCTTCTTTCCCAGATCTCTGGTGCTTTCCTGTTTCTCTCCCAACTCACAGTTCACAGCCAGGACTACTTGCCAGTAGACGGATGAGAAAGAACCCCAAGCAGCTCAGAGGAGGCAGGTAACCAGCCAAGTTTGCACCAGGACTCAGTCCAGCAAAGTCTACTTTATTTAGCCGGGCATGTGCTGGGCACATAGGTACCAGAATACTCTGGAAATGTCACATCTAGGGAGAGAGCCAGAGGTTAATGGGCTATCACCTTCGGCATGGGTCCTAGTCCCACAAAGGGAAGAGGTGAGCCCCGGGAGAGTGCAGAGCTGCCTCCTCTTCCGGGCCCAGACGTCCTGCAGCCTCAGGGCAGAGCCTTCCCACCCACAGCAACAGTGACCCCTGCACCCCCACTCCACTGTCCCAGCTCTTGCCTACACTGGCTCTAGTCCAGCTGGCAATGCCAAGGCCAGGGGTTCTATTCCCTGGGGAGCCCCAAGGGATCTGGCCCTGCCCAACTCCCCTCTCCCATGCCCTGCCACCTCCTCCTCCAGGTCTCTGCCCTCTCCCCTCCACACCTTCCAATTTCTTAGATGCATAAAGTGAGGTCCCCTCTCAGGTCTTCACCCAAGCAATTCCCCCTGCCCAGAGATCCCTCCCCATCCCCAGGATTCACTATTCACCCTTCAGGTCTCAGCTCCAAATCCTTTCCCCTGATTTCCTATCTTCCCATCTGAAGGAGGCCTCCCTAGTATTTATTGCCTGTCATCACCTGTGTACTTTTCCTTCATGGCAGCCATCAAAAATGTCATGCTTGATCTATTTGGGGGGTGGCTGTTGAAAATCTACCTCTCCCTAGGCTGCTAGCTTCACCCAACACCCACCCCCCGACCCCCGCACTGAGCACAATAAGCACTCAATAATTCGTGCTGCCGGAATAAAAAGTAAATGAATGCACTGCTCAGCCATCTGAGCAGGCATGCAGCAAATGTTTGTTAAACGAATGGCCCTCTTTCTGAATAGGTGCAGAAATCACTGTCATAATGAACAACCTTTTCTTGCCCCCTTATACCTCCATGGGATTGGATACAAATAACACCTTGCATTTGTGTGTAACCAAGTAAAAATCCAATTCATGTTGGATCCCACACGTTCAATTTGTGAGGTAGGTAGGCAAATGCTGCTATCCTCAGGGGGGTGCCCAGGGAGGCTATGTGATTTCCCCAGCTTCACAGAGAAGTATGGAAAAATGAAGCAGGGCTATCACCTCTACCCTGATCACGCCAGACCTGCAGCCCTTCCTATGCAAGAGGAGGGTGGAGAAGTCTGGCAATGATGCCTTGCTGAGCTGTGACCTCCCTGAGTGAAGGACCATGTCTATTTTATTAATTCCTGACTCTCCATCACCTAGCCCAGAGGTTGGCACATCAGAGGTATTTGAAAATCAATTGCTAAATCAACAAAAGATATTTTGCCTGGAAAAGAAAATAGAGGGAGGAACAAGGAAAGGAGAGACAATTTCTTAAATGTCTAAAAAGTTGGTACATGACAAAGAGAGACCTGTTATGGGATATCTTTGTCCCACTGAGGGCGGTCCTAACCCACCTGGGTTTCCTCACAAAACTGAGTTCCCTGTCAACCAAGGTAATCAAACTGAGCCTGAACAACCATCTCTGTTACTGTGAGAGCAGCAGGGCCTCCATGTTGTACAGCTCCCTGCAGCTCTACTTACATATTCACACACATCAAGAGTGTGTGAATGATGGCCCAGAGGCCCAGGTACAGATTAGCATTCAGAGAGGTGTGTCCAGGGTCAGCGGCCTGCAGGGTCCCGCTTAACTCTGAGAATGTGCGATTCTTTGCTTTTTATTACTCTGAATACTTCTTGTAAGTCCCCTCTTGCCTGCAAAGTTTCTTTTGAGAAACCAGCTGAGAGTCTTCTTGGAACTCCTTTACAGGTAACTCTCCTCTTTTTTCTTGCTGCTTTTAAGATTCTCTCTTTATCTTTAACCTTTGGAATTTTAATTATGATGTGCCTTGGTGTGGCTCTCTTTGGGTCCAACTTTTTTGGGACTCTCTGTGCTTCCTGGACTTATATGTCTATTTCCTTCACCAAATTAGCAAAGCTGTCATTTACAATGGAAGGGCAGATAAAGTGCTTCAGACGAGGTAAAGCTAAAGGAGTTCATCATCACCAAGCCCTTATTATATGAAATGTTATAGGGATTTATCTAAGAAAAAGAAGATCAAAACTATGAGCATTAAAATGACAACAAACTCACAATTATCAACAACTGAATCCAAAAAACAAAGCCAAACTAAGCAAACCGCCAGAACAGGAACAGAATCATAGATATGGAGATCATTTGGAGGGCTATCAGTGGGAAGGGGAAAGAGAGAGAATGTGAGAAAAGGTACAGGGATTTAGAAGCATAATTGGTAGGCAACAAATAGACAGGGGGAGAATAGTACAGGAAATGGAGAAGCCAAAAAACTTACATGTACAACCCATGGACATGAACTCGAGCGGGGGTGGAATGCTGGAGGGAGGTTGAGTGCTGGGTGGAGGAGGGCAAAGGGGGAAAAATTGGGACAATTATAAAAGCATAATCAATAAAATATATTTTTAAAAAAGAGAATGTGTGATTCCCTGATCTGGATGTAGAGGAGGATCCACCCCATGTCTTCAGATTCACAGCCCCCCACAACCCTCCACAGGGTACGAGGCCATGGGCTCTAGACCAGAGGGTGTCACAACTCAGCTCCGGGCCTCAGCAACTCCATCTCACTTCTGGCCCTTGTTCTCCCAATATGACTTTGCTGGGGATCATAAAACTGAACCTCCACCCCCAAGTGTGGGTTCCCTGACACCCATTGTCCCCTTGGTACATCTCCCCCAAGTCCTACAATCTGTGAGCAGTCTCCCTCACATCCCCCCCAGAAGTCTGGCCTGGGGTGCTGGGGCGGCTACCTCCCTGAGGGTCATCTCCCAGGTATCCCTGCCTCTCCTAGCAAGTAGGAGCCCTCATGTGGAGAGAACAAGGGTGCAACTGGAGGGAGACTTCAGCGGGAGCCAGAGACAAAGGGGAAGAGGGAGGCAGCCATCAAAGGAACTAGGTGCCAGCTGAAGGTCATCTGATGCAATAGTCACCTCGGGTCTGGTCCTCTCCTCTCAGAGGGCATAACAAGAGGAGAATGGCCTCCACTCAAGAGGAAGGGAGATTCATGGAGAAGAAAGTGAGAGTGGAAGAGGGGGAAAGCCAGGCAGGAAAGAACTTCTCATTTCCAGCCTCAGCTACAAGGATCAGAGGCCTCTGCCACACCGGTTCCAGTACCAAAGGCCCAATGGGCTTGGATCTGCTTGCCCACTCCCAGGGCAGGACTTGCTGTCTCTGGGGCACGGCAACCAAAAGAAAATGCCCCCTGAAGACTGGGATCAGACTTCTGCTGCTGTAGTTTAATGGGCAAGCCCCTCGGCACCTTTGGGGAGAGGCAATTTTGACTTCCCCCAAAGTCCCTCCTGGCAGACGCTGAAAGAGTCAGGAAACCCTTCTGAGTCCCTTGAGTCCCATGGAGACATTTAGACCCAAACCCTGCCTCCTGGGCCTCCAGGACCACTCTCCCACGGAGGTCAAGGGAGGGAGAACAGGTATGAATGACGCAGTGACGTAACATAACAGAGCAAGTAAAACAGCAGGGTGCTCAGGGCCTACCCTGGGCTTCCGAGGAGAGCTCTGTTCTTCTGTCTGGGAAGAGGGGGGTCTTCAAGGCTGTGTCTCACCCCCACAAGCTAAGGAGTGAGGGATGTGAAGGGGGCCACAGGCTGTGCTCCCTCCGTGCTGGGATGTCCTGGCAATGGACTTGGGCAATTCACCTAAGGCCAATGCACTTAGATTGACTGTTATGTCTCAACTGTGGAGACTCAAGCTGGTGCACCCTCCTAAAAAGAGGTATAGTGTGATCAAGATAGGGGGCAGAGCTGGCTTCAGATCAGGTCTTAAAGGGGAGGGGGCACTGCTATTGTCTGCCCACATCTCTCCTCCCCCATCACCTGGACCACCCTTTCTCCATCCTGGGGAGCATGGAGGTCAACGCATTTCTTCTGCAGGTGACAGAGGTCCAGTTCAGCAGGAACCTTTCGGGGATGAGGTGATCACCCAGGAGAGTCTCTCTAACATAAAGATTCCTGGTATGTCAGTGGGAGGGCTACTGAGAGGTCCCGAGACAGAGCAATTTCCATGATGTTGTTTTCCTAAACACACACCCTCAGCTAACACCTTGTTGGCAGATCTGCCTCCATTCAGGTCTGCACCATCTCTAGGGAAGAGCCTTGGCTTTGGAGTCAGACAGACCTAAGTTTGCATCCTCTCCTACTTGACCTCTCTGTGCTTCTGCATCATCATCTGTGAACTGGGTATAACATGACCAAGCGCTGCCAGAAGATGGGAGCACCCACCATGGGCGGGCACACCATTCTCCTGGGCTGGCTCGTCATTCTCCTGCTCTCCTGGATGTACAGCATGCACAGAGGCAGAGGGCTATCGTTGGGAATGAGAACACACTGGAATACATTCTTCACTCCAACCAGCTGGAGAGCTGGGGACAGGGGAAGGATATTATGGATTCCAGCCAACCAGAAGTCCCTGAGCACCCTTAATTCTCCCGCAGGGAGCCTGTCCAGGTTGAGTTATCTTCCGTGGGAAAGAAAAGCAGCTCTGGCCCTTTTAACCTAACACGGATCATGGAGCAGAGAAAATATAACAGCCCCAAACCACTAAGCACTCCTCAACTAGATGTGCCCAACCCTGCCAAAGAGGCAGGCAGCAGTCACAGTTAAAGGACTGATATGTATATTTTCTGGAGGAAGTGGAAAGCCCACCCACCTGGGATATGGTAGGGATACCAGGGGAGCTGATGGGGCATTGGCTCGCATGACCTCAAAGGAAGGCCCAGAGCAGGCAGCCCCAGGCCAGGCAGCCCAGCAAGGAGATGGCCACTGAGTCAGGGTTTCTGGGGATGAATGCCGTGCAGTGGGCCAGGGCACAGAGCACAGGGACAGTCCACCTCTCTCCATCACCCAGCCCGTGATGGCTGTGTTTGTGGGTTGCCGCAACATGTGCATGAAAATTGCAAGTCTCGTAATTCACCCAGATGGTAGAAGCTGCCGAACTGTTCCTTCTCGAGAGACAGCTGTTCCACCGCTGGGCCATATGGCTCCCTTGCTCTGCACCCTGCTCTGGGGAATGAACCACTTTCCACAGGTAGCGTCCCAAACCTTAGAACAGTCTCTGGTTCTTTACAGGTAATTAAGACCTCCAGCGGAGGCATCCCGGCTGCTCCACGTGTGGTTTGTACACATGCCAGAGCGGTGTTTGAAAGCTCCTTCAAGGTAAATCGAAGTGGGCAAAGCACTCCAGCTTCGCCTTCTACTCAAGGGGAGTGTCTGCCATCACAGGCAGACAGAGACTGCTCAGAAGTCAGCTCCCCATTCCTCTGCCCACTCCACCCAGAGGTGCCCTGGAATTCCAGCTGGAAGAGACCTCCAGAACCCGTGCTGTCTACCTTTGACAGGGGTGGGGACAGATAAATCCTACATGCCTCACCATGAATCGTAAAGTTATTAACAAAGACCTTTAAGACTAGCTTGTGATTTAGGAATGCACTGACCTCCTTAGTAAGAAGTAATAAGCACCAGAGGGCAGAGACTCTTCCTGTCCGTGGCAGGTGGGCCTGGGCCGTTGGAGGGCCCCCTCTGCGGCCTGAGTGTTCCTCTGGGACACCCAAGAGCCCTGATGACACAGATGTAGACTTTGCGCCTTAGCTCTCCAGGTGGGAATGTTCCATCTGTGTGCCCTCCTGGAGCGAGCAGAGCCCTGACTGGCGCCTAACCATCTACAATGCCCAGCATTTATTTGCTATTCCTTTCTGACAGTTTCAAACATTTTCTTTAGGACGTCAGGGGAGGGGGTCTGTCTGCCTCACCTCCCAACCCTTGTCTCCTTCCATTTCTTTGCCTTCGACCTAGCAGGGAAGCTCTCTCTGCATCACCCTGCTGTCCTGGAGAGTGAGAGCTGGTGCTTACTGAGCACCTACTGTGTGCCAGGCACTGGTCCAAGCATTTTACGTGAATTTACTCACTAATCCTAATCCTCGCAAGCCTAAGGGGAAGGTACTCACCATCTTCATCACACAGATGAGGAAAGGGAGGGACAGAGGGGATAAGTAGTGGGGTTCCCAGGCCAGGCTTTATCCCAGCAGAGAATGGGGACTAGAATGGAAACTGAGCAGGACAAATGGCCAGGGTGAGGGTTGGGGAGACCACACACTGCAGTGGCCTGACAGGCAGCTACAGCCACTCTCCCATCAGCTGAATCCTACCTACCCTCAACCTCCAGAAGTATCAGGACCAGCATCTTCCAAAGGTGGCCTAGCAGCAGCTGAGCCCGCAAGCACTGGCTGGAACAGAAAGGTCATGAGCCCAGAACCGTCCCCAGATGCCTGGGTTTGACTTCCAGCTGCACCGCTTCACTGCTGTGCGACCTTGGGCGAGTGACGTAACCGTCCTGTGCCTGTTCCCTCATCCACAAAATGAGGGTGCTGACAGGACCCACTGCACAAGGTTGTTGTGAGGGTAAACGAGTCGGTACAGAGACGAGGCCCGCCACACGGTTGGTGCTGTGTGTTAGCCACGATGGGGTCAGAGACGGGAGGCAAGAGAAGAAAACTGTTTCTGTGGACTAGGTGGGGACCAGCAAGGGCTGGTGATTACAAAGCGCCCTAACATTGTCTTGTGGGACAGGGTTGGGACCAGTCATAGATGAGGGAAGAGAAACTCCGAGAGGGCAAGGACGGGTGAGTCAACTCAGCCGATCAGGGCAGGGCTGCGACGTAGGCTCCTCACCTCCGCCAGACCTGGACGTTCCACCACACAGAGCCCTGGTTCTGATGACGGGGGTGGGGGGCCCCAGCCAGGGATGGGACCCCCTTCTTTTAAACTTAAGGTTCCTATGGACTCCTCAGCCCTGGCTTCCTCCGCATCGGCGCACTGGAAACCTGGCTCCACCACTTCCCAGCTGTGGGTCTTTGGTCAAAGCATTGAACTTCTCTGAGTCTCAGTTCTCCATGTGGAAAGAGAGAAATAGTTCCTGGACCGTCATCTTGAGGATGAAATGAGGTAACGATGTGCAGGCCTGGGCCCCTCTTTTTGTGGAGGAGAGTGTCCTCCAGGAAACGTCATCATCTAGGATGTGCTCCCAGTGGGCTCGACATGTCCAGAGTTCCTCGACCGTGTCAGTGGTCACTGCCAGCTCCTCCTTCCCTGTCCCTACCCTGGCAAGTAGTCAAGTCTTTAGGAGAAACTGTGAAGACATGTGCCAGCCCCTTTCCGGACACAGGCCAGGAAGAAGTAGTCCTGCCCTTGGGAAGCTTGCGACCCTGTCATCTACCACCTTAAAACAAACCAGACAGAATTTCCAAAGACCTCTGTGACTCTATTTCCTGATTCTTTGCCAATCACATTGCCTCAGTTTGATTCTTCCTCCAATCCATTTCATGAAGAGCTGCATGTTTCTGATTTAAACCACGTGTCTCATCTTCACTTGCCCATTGGCTTCAAAATGAGAAAAACCTCTGCACCACTCACTGGGACTCCTGTCTCCTACAAGTTTAGGGTTGCTAGGTCTCCTGACACTGCAGGTGAGGAAGCTAAGGCCCAGAGAGTGGGGCCGTGCACCCAGTCACACAGCAAGAGGACAGCTGAGAGTGACGAGGACACTCCTTCTCTGACAGCCTAGCCAGGGCTCATGTCTGACCGCACCATGGTGGCCTCAGGCCCCAGGAGGGTGACTCACTGGGCAGAACCCAAGTCCTCTCCACCAGGGTTCAGTGACCTCTTCCTCAGAGCCAGAAGCCAGCGTGGGGGGAGGGATTCTCAGGCAACAAATGCTGCTTAGTTTCCTGGGAACATGGAGCCCCTCCAACCAAAACCATCCCATCAGGCAGCAGATGGCCCTGGACTTTGGGGCTGGAGACCTCAGCGAGATTCAAACCCAGCAGCCGGCAGACAATGCAGCCCCCAACCTGGACCTTGCCTCTGGTGTTTCCACGCAGAGAGGCAATTAAAAAGGAGGAGGGTATGCTCTGATTAGGAAAAGACAAGGGCAGCTGCTGCCACGAAGCCACAGAGTTTGTCCTGGGAGTTGTGCCTGCTCCGTGGGCACAGATGGGAGCCCAGGAGACGGAAGGGAAAAGCGAGGCGAGGGGGAAAGACAGGCAGACAGAGGAGAGAAAGCAGGTCCTGCTCAGTCTCCCTGTGAAAGGCCTGGCCTGGCCCTTCTTGCCTCCACAGAATCAAACCGGCTGGTAGCGGTTTATGTAAGTCCATTGTACAAAAACAAGATTAAAAGGGGGAGGCAGAACAAAGCATCAGTCTTCCTAACAAAGGCCTCTCCACTTAGTAAATTAGGAGCTCTTTCTACCTGACACACTTTTAAAGGGAAATCTTCAATTACCGTGCGCTGCTGGGCTGAGCAACAAAAGGTCTGTCCAAGGACTTCACTCTGGAAGCCCCGAGCAGGCACTGAAATGGTTTTACGTAATAGAGATACTAATCCAGTCCGTATAATTTTGAGAATCCTTTATGGAGGACTGAAGTGCGTTCAAACCCTGCGGCTGTTTCAGAGAAATTTTCTGCAGCTTATGCATTTACCTTGCCAGAAGCTTAGCCGAGCAAACAAACAGAGGCCTCTAAATCACACGCACTGCTGATTTACTATCAGACCTCTGCAGTTTGTTTGGTGGGAAGAAGCTGGGGATGAGCAGAGGCGGAGGCTGGGGTCCCTCTGCCTGGCCACACACCAAAGGGATGGGGGCTGCTTTCAAGTCGGGGCACCTTCAGCTCCCAGATGTGGGACTTTCCCTTTCCTTCCCATCCGCCTCAGCCCAGGGGGCCAGCGGGGCAATCTTGTCTGGCTGGGGCAGGAGGAGACCTCCTGGCTTCTGCCCTGAGTCCAAGCCTGCCTCCCTCTGGGGAGTGAGGTTGATGGTGTCACCGCTCCCTCCCCACGCCATCCAGAGCAAAGATGGGATTCTGGCGCCCTTGGTGACAACTTGGTCCCACTGGCGGCTGGAAGAGGAGGAGAGAGAGAAGTGGGAAAGGACAATGAGGAAGGTGACTCGGGGAACCGAGGAAGATGCGGGCACACAGACTCTAAGCACACAGCGCGAAGATACAACCTCGGAGCGTGGGTTATGGCAGCCCTTTTCATGGCAAACATGTAACATACCCATGCAGCAAGTAAACACACAGAGAACACACAGGTGTCCACACAACAGGAACGAGGGGCATTCCTCATACATAGCGAAACCCGCAGTCATGAGCGCACCTGTGCGCATCAATAACAAGAGCTGACACCCCCACAGCACTTACCACGTGCATGGTTTACACACACTCACTCATTTATTCCTCCCAACAGCCCCCCGAGAACAGTGCGATTGCTACCCCATTTTCCAGTTGAGTACGCAGGGCACAGAGAAGCTAAGTAATTTTCCCACAGTCACACAGGCAGGAGGCAACAGCCTGGCACAAGGGTTTATGCTCCCGGCCGGCACGCTGTCTGGGGCAACGTGCCGCACAGACACCCCTCCTGTGGGTTGGGAGTAGACATGCGACCTCACAATGCCATCCACATACACACAGCCAGATGCTCAAGCAAGAGGCCCCTTCCTCGGAGGCCTTAATAGAACACCTCTCCAGATCCAATGAGACCCAGGTGCTCTAGTGCAGGCCAAGACCAGGGCTGGGGAGAAGGGCACTATTAAAGGTTAGACTATTAAAATACTTCTGTTCTAGCTGGTAGGTGGTTGCCAGCCCTGCCCTTCTCCTAGCACCTACAGGGTTAACCCCCAACTCCACAGGGGGCCTCCAGGGTCTTAACTGCCTTACCTATAGCAGTTAAATATTTTCATTCTTACCCCCAGGTATAGACAAGGTGGGACCAGTGGGACGTGTATCTGCAAGAGGGTAAAGGAATCTGGCTCTCAGGCCTCCATGAATCTTAGCCAATGCCTGGCCAGCATGGTGTGGGGGCTGTCCAGCTCCCCCACTAGACTCTGTCGTTTTGACGGGCAGCTGATCAGAGCTATTCAAAGATAAGAACACTGAAGTGGCCATTGGGAGGCGGGGGAGGCTCTGAGCCGTCATTTCCACCTTCACTAAAACCGCTGGGCTTCCCTCAGTCAAGGAGCCAGCACTGGAGCAGACTTGGAGACCGGAGTGTTCATCATCTGCAAAACGCCACTAATAGCCACTTTCTGAAACCCATCCTGCTACAAAGGCCAGGAGCCAGGAGGGAAGAAGGAGCCTGACGAACCAGGAGGCACTGCCTGGGGAATTACTGCCTTGGCTCAGCTCCAACCTAGAGGGCTAGCCTCCCAGGGTCCAGGGCAGTGCTGTCAGTCCCTGCAGAGGCCCAAAGCAGGCTCCCCAGACTTCACACATGCCACATGGGGTGCAGACACCAGAACTCCAGGAGGGGCTCTGGGAACCCAAGGGCCAGGGGAGAAAGGGGAGGAGGGTCCTATCTGAGGCAGGCCACCCTCCATTCTGGGGTCTTGGTGCCCACTCAGAGGCCAGTCCTTTGGATATCCTTTGAGGCTACCCAGGAAAAGCCAGCCCACACGTCTTCCTAGTCAACCAGGCTGCACTAAGCGTGTGTCCCTGCTGGGCCCTGTGCTGGATGCCAGAGGTAGTGTCCTGCAGCCTGGGTCCTCACGCAGCTCGCTGTCCAGGGGGAGAGAGTGAAGAAGCTGACGGTTGTAAGGGCGGTGGAGGTGAAAGGAGCTGAGGGCAGGACCCAGCACAGGGGAGGGACACTGGGAGGAGGTGGGTCAAAGAGTCCGCTGGGGCCAGGCCACGTGGGGCTTGCAGCACAGAGAGGACCTCAGAGAAGCAGCAAACACCCAATAAGGACCAGAAGTCGGAAGGAGTACTACACAGGCATGGAGGGAATTCAGAAGACAGAAAGCCTTTGGGAAGTTTCTATAAAGAAATGGGGAGTTAGGCTGGGGACAGGTCAGCTCCTTCACCTGGCCCAGGACACCTAGCAAGGGGACTTACATAATGCCTGACTGCTGTGACACTCATAACGGCTTCTCCTCCGAGGCTGCCCAGTCCAGACAGCAAAAGCTTAATTACAGCTGCAGCTGGTAATTAAGAAGCAGCACCTAGATCCTTCCACAGCTGTGTCAGCACCCAAGACTCTGCTGGCACTGTCTGCAGGTGCGGGGAAGGTCTAGCCTGGAAGTTTAAGACTAGGCCAGTGAATGCAGACAGCTATACCCCAGGTCTCCTCTCTCCCCGTGACCAAGGGGCCTGAGGACGAATGTCCATGGCTCACCCATCCCTGCACACACCTCTGAACTTGTCCTTCAGCCCTTCACGGTCCTCCAGCTGCTGTACCCAGAGCAACAGCTCCCAGAAAGCACGGTGAGCTTGTCACTGCCTGCTGAGACCCTTCAATGACCTCATGAGATTGTCCAGGCTCCCTAATGTGGTGCTGACGGTTCAGCCCCAGCCCCAGCCCTTCTTTCCACTTTCTCTCCCATTTTTCCTGTAACCCGGCCACAGTGGCCTGGTGGCCATTTCCTGATTCTGCCTGCTCTTTCCCACCTCTCTATGCTCACACTGTCCCCTCTGCCAGAAAATATCCTCCCTCACCCTGGTCAGGTGGCTCAGTTGGTTGGAGAATTGTCCTGTACACTAAAAGGTTCCAGGTTCTGTCTCTAATCAGGGCACATACCTAAGTTGTGGGTTCAGTCCCTATTTGGGACGCACGCAAGAAGCAGCCCTCTCCCTTCTTCTCTCTCTAAAATCCTCAGAAAGGAAGGAAGGAAGGAAGGAAGGAAGGAAGGAAGGAAGGAAGGAAGGAAGGAAGGAAGGAAGGAAGGAAGGAAGGGAGTATGGAAGGAAGGAAATTCTACCTCACAAAAATAATACAAACAGCGGTGGCTAATAGTTACTGAGTTCTCACTATGTGCCAGGACCTGTACCAAATGCTTTCTCTGCGGTAACTCATTGCAGCCCAAAGGGATGCGTACTCAACAGCCTTATTTCACGGATGAGAAAACTGAGGTAGATGGAGGTAAAATAATGTGTTCAGGGTCACTCAGGGAGGGAGAGGCCTTCATACTGGCGCTCTGTCTTAGTCCCTGCCCCTCTGCTGTCCTCCTGGCAAGTCCCTACTCGCCATTTAGACTCAGCTCAAAACTAACCTCCTTCGAGGGGTCTCCTTCGATTCCCCCTGAGATGGCAACTGTGGAACCCCAAACCACCCCTACAGAAGAAGAGAGAATCGAACTAGGTCACTAATCCAGTGTGTTAAACATCCTTTACAGAACAGATGGGCGAACCGTCAGCTGGTATCTGAGTTTTGATACTGTTGAAGACTTTTGGGCTACCATATCCAGTTGCCTAGTCATCTGATGGCTATGACTAACTCACTTTTTAAGATGGAATTAAGCCTATGTGGGAAGATGAGAAAAACAAATGAGGAGAATGATGGCTAATTATTGGGTTGGCCAAAAAGTCTATTTAGTTTTTTCTATAAAATAAAGGACACATTTTTCATTTTCAACAATAATTCTATTGACTTGGATATTTTGAGTATGTCGGCTGTCTCCTGCTATTGGGTTTTAGTGGGTAGAGGTCAGGGATGCTGCTAAACATCTTCCAATGCCTAAGACAGCCCCACAGCAAAGAATTATTTGGCCAAAATGTCAACAGTACCAAGAAACTTCACAAACCACTTTTGACAGCAACTTCTCCATATACTACACAAATCTTTTTCTGCAATTCAGTTACATTCTTATGTTTTTTGAAATAATAAAGGATAATGCGGCAAAAATATTATGTATCTTCTTCCATCTTTAATCTTTAAATGGCTGCACAAAAATTCACTAATTATGGTAAGCTTTTTAAAACACACACCGATATAGCAGCTGTCACAATACAATCTAATAAAATTGCTTCAAAAGAAGTTAAAGAAAACTAAGCACTCCTAGAGCCATTGTATGGGAAAAAATAAACAAAATTTTTGGCCAACCCAATACACTGAACAAACAGCAGTGACGAAGTGACCTCTATTGCTTTTGGCTAGAGACAGTAAGGAGGGCATACAAGGAAAGGTTAGGACCTCCTCCAGAGATAATGATTGGTTATCAGTCCCATGCAGACACAGCTATAAGAGCCACTCCACCACTAAAAATAGGTTTGTTGTTTAAAAAGACACCTTCTGAGTATTCTCATAAGAGAATGCTTTGAGCAATTGAGATTTGGGAACTGAACCAAAGCCTCTTCAAAAGCAAAGTGAACTGTGTTTAAATTTGATTTCCGTCTAAATATTGCTAAGATGTAAGAGAGTCCCAAGACTTCTGATCAAGATGGCAGAGTAGGTAAACTTGGTACTCACCTGCTCCCACAACCACATTAAAATTACAACTAAATTACAGAACAGTCATCATTCAGAGCTTCCTGAAATCTGGTCGAATGGAAGGCCTACAACTATGGTATTAAAGACGAAGCCACATTGAGAGGGGTAGAAGGGGCAGGGACTTGGGAAAGGCTATTCCACCATCCACGTGTGGTGGATAAAAATTGGAGGGATATTTTAGCTGCAGAGGTATTCCCTGATTAGCAAGGTGTTCCAGCCCCATATCAGGCCCCCATCCCAGGGTTTCAGTACCAGGAAGAGAAGGTCCCATAACTTCTGGCTGTAAAAACCAGTGGGGATTGAGGCTGAGGGAGACAGAGGGCTTCTAGAGTCCCAGGCAGTTCCTCATAAAGGGCTCACACATGTACCTACTTAGACTCACTCCCTCTGAGCTCCAGCACAAGGCAGCAACTTGAAAGATACTAGAGGCACAGAGGCATATGTGGAGGAACTGAATTGTCCAGCATCAAGGTAATAACTACAGCTGGGGGAGAGAGGGCAGCTTTCTCTCAGACAGAAGTACTGGCAGAGTCCATTGTTCCTTTTCTGAGTCCTACCCCCAGAGATCTGGCAGGTAGGCACTAAATGTGAGTATCCATCAACTTGGCTCACACTGTTTGCCCCACCCCACCCAACTTTCAGGCCCACCCAAACAGTTTCCAGTGGCTTTTCCATATGAATGGCCTGTTGCAGCTCATGCTTCATATTTTCCTAAAATCTTTCAAACAAGTAGCATCTGGCTTCAGCATGCTAAGTGACCCCAAGCCTGCCACTAGCAGCAGCCAGCCTTGGTGTGCAGCTGGGCCTTGCCTGGGCACCTCCAAGCCCAGCACAAATAACAGTCATCTACAGATCACTTTGTAGGTCATGCTAGGTGTCTCCAGACAGAGCACAGGCAGCAGTTGACATAGGCCTGCACCTCCCAGGAGGCCCCAGAGCTAGTGCACTAGGTGGAAAGCTTCAGGCCATGTAGAAGCACCACCCTAACCACCTCCACAAGCAACACACTCATCTGGGCACCAGAGCCCTGCTGAAGTAAGTCCTGCTCTGTGGGGTGGGCTCCTGTACAGCTGATTCTCCATGGTGGTCAAATGCCTGGCAACAAATCCCTCCCATAGATGTGCCAACAGCAACCAAGGCTCAACTACAAGAGAGTATATATAGCACACATAAGAAGTGCACCTCACGTGCCCAGCTTGGGCTGTGGCTCTGGACCCTACAGAACACTTACTACGTTAGGCCACTCTACCAAGCCTGGGAGACACGGTAGCTCTACCTAATATTTGGAGGCTGCCAAAATGAGGATACAAAGAAATAGATCCCAAATGAAAGAACAAAACAAACCTCCAGAAAAAGAACTAAACAAAATAAAGACAAGCAATCTACTACATGCAGAGTTCAAAACACTGGTTATAGGGCTGCTCAATGAACTTAGTGAGAACATCAACAGCATAAAAAAGGACAAGTCAGAAATGAAAGATACATTAACTGAAATAAAGAATAGTTTAGGGAATCAACAGTAGAGTTGATGGAACTGAGGATCAAATCAGCAATTTGGAATATAAAGAGGCAAAATACAGCAAGAAGAAAAAAGAATTAAAAAAAAAAATGAAGATAGTGTAAGGAGCCCTTGGAGCAACTTCAAATATACCAACATTTACATCATGGGGGTGCCAGAAGGGGAAGAGAGAGAACAAGAAATTGAAAACCTATTTGAAAAATGACAGAAAACTTCCTTAACCTAGTGAAGGAAACAGACATACAAGTCCAGGAAGCACAGAGAGTCCCAAACAAGATGAACCCAAAGAGGCCCACACCAAGACACAGCACAATTAAAATGCCAAAGGTTAAAGACAAAGAGGGAATCTTAAAAGCCGCAAGAGAAACGCAGTTAGTTACTTACCAGGGAGCTCCCACAAGACTCTCAGCTGATTTTTCAACAGAAAATTTGCAGACCAGAAGGAATTGGCAAGAAATATTCAAAATGATGAAAAGCAAGGACCTACAACCAAGATTATCCAACAAAGGCTATCATTTAGAATGGAAGGACATGTAAAGAGCTTCCCAGTAAAGAAAAGCTAAAGGAGTTCATCATCACCAAATCAGTATTATATGAAATGTTAAAGGGTCTTCAAGAAAAAGATAAAAAATATGAACAATAAAATGGCAATACATATCTATTGATGATTAAATCTAGAAAACAAAACAAATGAACAAGCAAAACAGAAACAGACTCAGATAAAAAGAACACTTTGACGGTTGCCAGTGGGAGGTGGGTTGGAGGGGTGGGTGAAAGGTGAAGGGATTAAGAAGTACAATTTGGTTCCTACAAAATGGTCATGGGGAAGTAAAGTACAGCACAGGTAATGCAGTCAAAAATCTAATAACTTTGTATGGTGTCAGACGGGCACAGGATTTACCAGGATGATCATTTATTTAGTTATGTAATGTCTAATCATGGGGGTGCACTCCTGAAACTAATGTAATGATGTGTGTCAACTGTAATTGAAAAATAAACGTATTTTTTTAAAAAGAGAGCACTCTCATTTGCCTTTGTCTTATACAAACTTTGTTCATCTTTTTTTTCCTCCTAATTTTGGCTACGGTGTCCACTTACAATCAAAGACTTACAGTGCACATTGTCCCCAGAATCCATAAACGTGTCCCTGGCCTACTCTGGGCTAGCTTAGAAGAATTACCGTTGCAAACACATTTTACCCGTCCACAACGTCAGAAAAGAACCTGTACTTCTACACCTCACAGGAAAAGAATTCTGTTTATGCTCCATTGTATGCGGGAGCATATTTTACTGGTTTTAAAGAATATGATGCATCCAGTTTTCTAGCAATTTTCTTTGTTTCTTCCCCAGCATTGTCCTCTCTGTATTCTTGCTGATAGCTGCTGGATTTTAATTTGTTTGTTCCCTGCTTGATGACATTAGTGACTCTGATTTCACTTTTTCATTTGTCTTGCTTTTGTTTTTTCCCTCATGTAACAACAGTGCAGGATCCAGGCATATGACACAAAGGCGGACTACTCGTGAACATTAATTTGGGGCATTCTTTGGTAATTGTTTTCTGGGGGCTTTTTTGTAACTACAAAGCTTTGCTATAAATGTATGCATTTCATTCAAATCAGTGATCTATGTGTGATTTCCTAAACATAATTGTGGATTATAAACAATGTTAACATCATAATTACATTCCTAATTAGAATTAGTATCTGTTTTTGTATCTTTCTTTATACTGTATTTTAACACTTTGTGTAACTTGGCTTATTCTTCTTTGATTAAAAAAAATGGCTCAAGTAAAAAAGTAGTCTCCTTCATATTAAGACAGTGCACAAAACTGTAAGTAAAATGTGTACAGTGAGAAATTAAAAACCCTCATTTTCCCCTGTAGGCCAAGTACCTTTTATTCATCTCTCCCCAGGACGTGGCAGTGCCTTCGAGGCAGAGTCATCTAATAAATGTTGATGAATGGATGGTCAGAGAGAAGAATGGATGTTGTTCTAGGCAGCAAAGCTCAGCACCAGGTGTTGGTGGCCCAAGGGACAGCATCAGCACTGTTTCTGGTGGTGGCAGCAGGCAGGATTCCCTGGGGACCTCCTACACAGCCCACGGCGCTGCACCCATGCCCACGCACAGCAATCTCCCACTTGCTACCGTGATCCTGGCCCCTTAGTGCTGGGTCCCCCGCTTAGTGACATTTTAAAATCACACCAGTTTATCTTCGGTGTCTTCCTCCCCCTACAAACCTCTGCATCTGCCCTCTTGTCTGACCCCACTTCTCTCTTCTGGCCACGGGTCTGTCCTGCCAAGAGAAAACCCACCACAGGAAGGGAAAGTGCAAGGCAGGAGGTGGCACTGGTCTCAGCTCCTGGGCTGCACTTACCCGTGTGGACAAGTCGTCTAGCCTCCCCTGCTTCTGGGTCCTCTCCGTCCAAGGACAGCAGTGGCACTACACTTCTGCAGTCTGTGAAGGGCAAGTGATACGTGCACGGGGACATGCGGGCAAACCACCGGACGTCGCACTGCTGTTTCGTTGCTGGTGGCAGTTCGCAGGCAGTCCAAGAAGGCACTGAACTCAGCGTCACAGGAGCTGGCTATGAAGCTCCCCACTCCACCGCTCATCACAAAACAGGGGCGGCTACGATGTGTCCCGACAGTGTCCCACCTACTATAAAAATGCCCCCCAAATGTAGCACAGATATTTTAAAAATACAGGGTCTGGCAGAAGTAAGGCCTGCTTGAGTGTGGTTGGCAGGGTAAGAATACGGGTATAATAATTTATAGTTTTAATTTGAACATTTCCCCTAAAATGCCATATGGTGTGCTTGAGTGTGATATTGTTATGTTACCGAATTACATGCTTACGATTTTGTAATAAAAGATTTTATAATCAAAAAGGGGCATTATTTGTGCCAGACCCTGTATATAGCTGAGCTCTAATGAGAGAAAGGGAAATCCCTAGTGGGTTCCTAGGAGTTACAGAAGGTCAGGTGCTAAAGCAAAAGTGGTCCAGGCAACACCAGACCTGGCTAGGCTCTGCCCTTCACCCCCAGCCCAAGCTCAGAGCCTGGGGTTTAATACCCACATAAGGGACAGACTCAGCCTTGGAAGTTCCCAGCTCCACGTAGAGGAAACTTGAACATGTTGCCCACCAACTAGGGAAGAAACAGGGCATTCTGAATGAGGAAAAAGGTCCCCCACAAGAAACAAAAAACCAGGAACGGGGGATGGAAGGTGACTGCTTAATGGGCATGGGTCTCCTTTAAAGGTGATGAAAATGTTTTAGAACTCGGTAAAGGTCATGGTTGCACAACACAGTGACTGCAGTAAATGTCACTAAATTGTACACTTCAAAATGGTGCTATTATGTTATGTGAATTTCGCTTAATTTTTTTAAAAGGAAAGAAATAAAACCCCTAAGCCTTCATCACACACAGCATGGACTCCCAAACCAAGTTGGCAAAGCAAGGACTGGTAATGAGCCAGTGAAAACCATTAGTGTGCCTAATAAGAAAATGCAAAACTAGTGTGTGCAGGGTTCTTGCTCGACCCAGAGCACAGGGAAGGGCGGTGGGGGTTGGGGGGAGACTAGAGAGTTCACAGGAAAAACAAATCACAAGCTCCGTGAGGAAACAACCCGCAGTAAGGGAGAATCAGCAGTCCCCACAAACAGGAAAATTGATACTCCAGGAAGTTGAACTAACAGAACTATATAACTCAAGATAGAACTGTCTGAAAGAGACTATAAAAGAAATATGTTTAAAATAATTAAAGCAATAAAAGGATTAGAATTTATAATGAAAGAATAGGACAGTACAGGAAACAACATGCAGATCTGATAAAGAACCAACAGAACTCCTGGAAACAAAACTTATCACGGAAATTAAGACTTCAACAGGCAGGTTAATTAGCAGAGCTAAAGGATTTGAAAAATGGGATCGGAGGACCATGTCCAAGATGCAACATGGAGAGATAAAGAGACGAAAAATGAGAGCCTGGGAGGGGCAGAAGAGGGAGTAAGAAGAGTCCAACATTTGGGAGCTCCAAGAGGAGAGAATTGAGAGGGTGAAGGAAAGGAAGCGTTTGAAGAGAGACGGCGAGAATTTTCCAGGAGTCATAAAGGACAGGAACCCTTAGCTTGAGGAAGACGCACGACTCTGAAGAGCAAACACTGAATAGAAATAACTCCACAGGCGGACGCACCCTAAGGAAGCCGCAGAGCACTTCAGTGACAAAGTCCACACAATGGAAAAACACCCTCAAACTGCTCAAGGAAAACGACTGAAAAGCTAGGATTTCACCGGCAGCTCAACCTGCATTCGAGAGTAAGGTAAAATAAAGGCATTTTCAGACAAGAGAGTTGGCTGCCTGCACACTCTCCCGGAAGGAACTGCTGAAGAGACCCTTCAGGAAGAATGAAGCCAAGCCGAGAAGGAAGAAGTGAGGTGCGAGAAGAGATGAACAGCAAACAGATCAGTAAATATCTGAGTTAAAGTTAAATTCAAGTGCTAACTGTGTAAAACAACCACAATAATAAAACAGGGCTTCCTAAACCCCCAAAATGGTGTGAGGCATTTAATGGAGTTAGAGCTTACCCACCTGCAGGTTCCCCCACTGCCGCCCGTCCCCCAGGTCTTCAGTTGCTGGCCCTCCTTCAGCCACCACGTGCACACTGACCCCACCGGGCCAGAGCAGTCCCCCTTCCTGGCCAACCTGACCAGGTGCCCAAGTATGCTGAGATCCCCCGCGCACACACATCCCCAAACCACAGCCCAGCCAGGCTCCTCAGTCATGTACCTGGAGCTTCGGGCTCATCCTCCACGTCTGGGTTTGGATGAAAACTACACTGCAGGAGGCATGTACTGGCATTCCAAGCAGCCACTGAAAGGGCTAGAAGACACCACCTGGAACTTCAGGGGAGTTACCTCACCTGGGGGAACTCTGACCAAGGGGAACAGGAGACAGGAGGATTGGGCAGGCAAATTCTCCTAGCTGGCTACTTTGAGGCCTGCTTGCTCCCTGCTGCTCATCAGGAGAGGCCTAAACACCAAGTGGATGCACCTGTTAAGCAACCTGCTGAGCTCTTTGCAATTCACTTGATCTGCACAGGAGTGCTCCCTTTGAATAAGGAAGACCAGTAGTTTTCAAAGTGTGGTTCCCAGTCCAGAGGCAGGAGCATCACCTGGGAACTTGTTACAAATGCAAATTCTCCAGTCCCCACCCCAAACCCTCTGAATTGAAACTCTGAGGCTGGTGCCCAGGGCTCTGTGTTGTAACAAGTCTTCCTGATGATCCTGATATTAGGTTATCAGGTGTTCAATAAAATGTTTGAATGGATTATGATTTGTTACTGTGGCATCTGTGTGGAACTTGTGATAAGCATTACCACAGCTCACTAAATACTCTGGCCTTCTGCCTTCAACTCTGGCCAGAGCCCTCTTCTTTCTGCCATGGCAACAAGCAAAATTGCAGAGTTGCTGCTCCATTAGCCTGGGGCCGGGGTGAGGGTGAGAAGGAGCAGGCCATGATTTACCCACAATGGACAGGTAATATGAACAAGAAACAAAACTTTATTGTTTTAAGCCACTGGGGTTTGGGTGCTGTTTGTTAATGCAGCATAACCCAGCCCCATCCAGCCTGATATGGGGTAATATTTGCTTCTCTTTTTTTTTTTTCAGTCCTCACCCAAGGATATGTTTATTAATTTGAGAGAGAGCAGAAGGGAGGGAAAGAGGGGGGAGGGAGGAAGAGAGAGAGACAAATAATCGATGTGAGAAACATCAATCCATTGCCTCTTGTACACACCCCAAGTGGGAATCAAATCCACAACCTTTTGGAGCATAGGACAATGCTCCAACCAACTGAGCCACCCAGCCAGGGTTAGGCTAATATTTTTAAAGAACAGAGTTTCGCCAAATGCCTCAAATCCCTACTATGTGACTTAAAATGAGCTCTGTCTGCAGAGGTAAGGATGCCCACTGCCCTGTCTCACAAGAAACGAGAAAGAAAGAAGGAGGTGTGCTTGTGCCCAGTGAGCCTCAGGAAACATCTGATGCCTGGGCAGCCAAGGGGGAACAGGACTTGGCTTATCTGTAGGTGATGACCGGATGTGGGCAGCTCTGGTGTGGATGGTTCTAAAAGGGCTGCCGAGGGTGGCAATTCTGGGCCAGTGGAAATGGTACAAAGAGAAGAAAAACAGTGCCACCTGCATCTGCATCAAGCTTTATGCTTTCCAAGACACTGTCATTCACTGTTTCATCTTTCTTCCCTCCCCACTCAGAGATGATCCATTCTATACCCAATGAGATCAGAGAGGCTAAGGGACTTGCCCAAATTGCACAGCAAGTTACTGGTAGAGTCAGCCAAGGTGTTCACTCCATGGCCAAAGTCCTTCTACCATGTGCTGAGAAACAAGACTCCAGGAAGGTGGCTTTGGAGGTAGGTCAATGTCCCCATGCCCCTTACCAGAGCACAGGTGATGTTTCTGTGCCGGGTCCTGAGGACTCTCAACACTGTGAGTTCTCCCCAGGTTCTGGTGAACTTGGAGGTCCTCTGGCCTCTGGGAGGTGGAGAGGGGGGTGTGGAGGGCAGGGGCTGCAGGGCTTCAGCTCCTGAATGCTCCCAGGGTTATAAGCGTCTCGTCTGGCACTCGCGTCCTGGGCATGACCCGCACCTTCTCACTACCCTTTCTCCCTCAGATACGTTCCCCAGCCCTGGGTCTCCACCCTCTCACTGGGACAGGTGCCAAAACCTTCAGGGGCCTGACACCCACCTATTACGGGTTGGATTGTGTCCTCCCCAAATTCATATGTGGAATTTCTGCCTAACCCCTGGAACCCCAAAATGAGACCTTATTTGGAGACAGATCTCACAGAGGTAATCAAATTCAAATGAGGTCATTAGGTTGAGCCCTAATCCAATATGACTGGTATCCTTATAAAAAGGGAACATCTGGGGACTGACACCCATAGGGGGAGAATGCCTTGTGGAGAACAGAGTTACACTGCCACAAGCTAAAGACCCCCAGAAGCCAGGAGTGGGGCCTGAACAGACCTGCTGTCACAGCCCCCAAAAGGAACCAACCCTGCCAACACTGCCATCTCAGACTTCTCGCCTCCAGAATTGAAATGACAAACTCCTGCTGTTCAATCCACCCAGGCCATGGTGCTCTGTAAGAGCAGCTCTAGGAAATTAATAATTGCCCCACCCAGCTGGTCTCACTCCCCTTCTCCCAGCCCAGACCTGCTCGCTGTGGTCGGCCAGCCACCTCACCCCACACCGTGCTCAGGCCCAGCTCCACGTCTTTGCCAATGGGGCTCCCTCTCCCACCCACCCCAAAGATGCCCTTCCATCCAGCTCAAACCCCACAAAGTACCCCCCACACACACACTCCCCACCGGATGGCAGGTCATTCTCTCCTTCCTGAGTTTGTCTGGTCGGTCCAGTCCTTACATTCCTCTCCCGGCTGCTAACTAACGACTTCACGCACACAAGACTTGCCTTCCCAACAAGACTGCAGGTTCCACAGGGGCAGAAGCTATTTCTATCCAGCAGCACGGTACTGTGCGGGGCCACAGCAGGCCTTTAGTAACTGCTGGCTTGAAACACCCAGGGCACGCACCTTCAGTCTTCTGCATAGCTGATTTCTCATTCACACTTGGTAAGCGCATGTGGCTAAAAAGATAGCCTCTCCTCTTTACCTGCCCTACTTTGTGAAGATGCCTGTCAGAACAGCCACAAGACTCTGTTGCAGGTATTTCTGTACCAGACCACCTCCTTCCGCCAGGCTGCAAGCTCCTCCGGGCAGCAACCACCTCTCAGTTGCATGTATATCCCCTGCATTTGCCTAATGCCAAGCAACAAGTACAAGTTGAATGGATACACGTGAGCCTATGGCAGAAGCTACTTACTACAGATCCAGAGACCCAGGAAGGGTTTCAAAGGATCCATGAACCCCTGAAAGTGTGTGCAAAGAGCCATGTGTACATGTAGGTTATATATGTGGTATGCATTTCCCCGGGGACAGGGTTCAAGGGTCTCTGACGAATTAGAATAAGAGCCAAAACTAAAAAAATGTTAAGACCAAAGCCATGGAGAAGGGAGCTGGAATTTATTAAGCCCCTACCCTAGTAATAATTTAGGTATTACTATCCTCATTTTATGTATCCTCATGGGTGGAAACTAAGGCTCAGAGAGGTGATGTCTTGCCTACTCCAAGTGGTTCAGGGCAGACCCTGGAACTAGATAGTTGGGGGCCAAATTCCAGTTCTGGCTGAGGCACAGACCAATTAAGTATATTGACCAAAATCACACAGCTAAAAAGAGACGATCTTGGTCATTACTTATTGCTCCATGACTGAGTTCCCCCACCTGTCAACGGGGTCCCGACCTCACAGGACTGTGGTGAGGAGCTGACGCGCTGATGGATGGAAGATCAGAATGGCACCGGGCGTGTGGTGTGGGCCCTGCAGACGATGAGGAGGAGGATAAAGAGGAAGAAGCTGGGGGTGGCAGAGCTGAGATTCATGCCAGGCCTATGTGACTCTTGCCTCTACCATCCCTAGCAGCACCTGGCATGCCACCACGCCCCATCTCACTGCAGAGACCCTCCTGTTCCCTCCTAGGAAAAGCCTTCGGTACTGAAAGTGGCTTTTCAAGCTTGGCTTCCTGGGTCAACCTGCTTGTGGCCACCAGCTCGGCAGGCAGTGCCTGGAGGTTACATAACGAGGGGGTGGCAGGTTATGAGCCGCCATCCTCATCAGCAAGACCGAGCCTGTGCAATCAGGACACTTAGTGCTTCTGCCCTGCTCTTCATTTTCCAAGAGCCTGACCAACACCCACTAATGGAAATTAAAAAGGGAAGGTACTCATCTGTGCCTGCAGCCCTGTGCTGCTGTCCGAGCTCCCTTTATAACTTCCCTGAGTCCATCACTGTGTGCCCTGAACTCGAAAGGGCTGCTCACCTCCATCCTGCTTGGGCTTTATGGCTCCCGCGTCCATGGCCAGCCTGACCCTCACTCCACTCCAGGCCAACAGAGCGGTAGTGGTAAAGCCTTGGTCCTGACCTTGCTTCTACACCTAGGTCCCTATAGTAACCGCATCTCATGTAGTAACCAAGGCCTTAACCCAGCCCAGTCCTCTGCACTGCTTTTTGAGTTTGCTTTGAGTGAGTATCTTTGTATTTTTCCTGCGAAATCATCAGTATTGACCCCATTTGCTGGAGCATTTTTCATTCATTCCTGTAATGCAATTAGAATCGAATTTCTCCGGCATTAGGGGAGATGTAACAACAGTAGGGGAAAATTGTCATTTCATTCCCAACATCAACACGCCCACTCTGCCCAAATTCTCTCTCTGGTGCTCCCTCGCTCTACCCATCCAGATGGCAAGGAGAATACTAACAAGGAAAATCACTCTTCAACTCTGCCTCCAAATGCAAAGGCAGAAGCTGTGGGGGCAGATTCCTCTCTCAGTAATTAAATGGGGGCCTCCCCGCTTCTCTGACAGTCTCCTGCAGTCGAAAGAATCTTCTAATGCCCACGGGAAAGCCCCAGACTGGTCCCGTTCCACTGGCCAGAGGTGAGTGGGGAAAGAGTCCAGTAGACTCTAACAGGGCCCTAAACCAATCTCCCGGAGAGGTTCGACAACTTGCCCAAAACCACATGCCTGGGAAGCCGAGACCGAAAGCCTGATGTGCAGGCTCTTGGTCCTGGGTGTCTCCCACTGTACCACACTGCACCCCCCAGAGGGCCTGCAGCTGCCAGCAGGTCAGCCCCGTCTAGCTGGGGACACAAAGGCTTCAGTTTTCTGAGCCACTGCAGACAAAAAGGGAAAGAGGTAACAAGTGTCTTTCATGAACCTACTTTTTCTTTGGTGTGTTCCAATCCTTTCTGGAAACCCTCCCCCTTCCTGGAACAGATCCCTTGTGATGTCTTACTCTTGCCATTCTCCTTCTAGGTACCGTGGTCTTGCCATCCAATAATCCAGCCTGCCTTCCTTCCTCTCACCCATCCATCCGTTCATCTCTCCATTCATTTATCCATTCAGTTCCCTCCCATTCATCAAAGCCTTCTTGAGCACCTACTACTACCTCAGGTCTGGGCCAAGCATTTGGCACTTTTCCCCACTGCTCCCCAGAGCACCCGCTCCAGAAGTGTCCACTTCTCCCCTGACCCCTTCAAAGCCTAGACCTGACTTGCTCCCATCAACCCTCTAGGAGGTTGATCTGATAGACAAATGTGTGCTAATGTGTTTGCATTCAACCCATCGTCCCCTCTAAGCTGGTAGCAGGCAGGGACTTCTGGAGTCCTTAGTTCAGCTGAGACCTGTGGCCCAAGGTGTGGATGACAGCTCTACCTCTCCTCCCCTTGGTCCCCTTCCCTGCCCTCCCATGCCCACTAAGGCCAGGACAGAGGCAGCCCCTACATACGTATGCAGAAGTCTCCGTTCTCATAATAGCCAGGGCAGCACTGGGACCTCCGCCGGTACATGGTCCGGAGGCCGCGCCGATACGCTGTCTTATAGCTGATCCTAAGGCACAAGGGAGAAAGCCATTTGAAAGTATTGAAAATCAATCACTCCTGTTAGAATGATATTTGTATTAAGTGACATCGAGAATGCCATTCAATAATTACTTTAAAATGCATGGTGGCTTCAAATACAAAGGAACACAATAAAGAACAATCGATGGCAGGATCTGGGCTGTTGTGACACAGAACGACACAGCGTTTGTTACACCTGCTGGCTTTTCCCTGATCTCTTCAGAGGGATACTTAGATGGGTTGCAGAAGATACTGTCTGGAGTGACACTGTGGAGGACAACTGGGGACTTCTTGAAACCTCCAGACTCGGGGCTGGAGGGGGCCAAGGGGTGACTTGGATGGGACAGGGGCTCTGAGAGTTTCTATGCCTACTGCCACCACCCCAACGAGCAGCCTGTTGAGGTCCTCTGGAATTTAGTCCACCCACTTGGAGAACTGAAGCACACTCATCAAAAGGCCCTCTGAGTCTGACTCAGCCCCAGAGGCAGGTTAATCCCTCCCACACCAAAATTAACACCTCCTAGGGATGAGTGAGCGAGCTTCGCGTGCCATCCCTGGGAAGGCTCAGAACCAACCCTGGCTCTGCAGAGGAGGACACTGAGGCCCACAGAGCAGAGGAAGTTCCGGACTGGCAGAGACCCGAGTTCCAGTTCTTGCGCTGACATGGGTGTTGAGACTTCACCCTGTGCCAGAGCGATTGGTGGGCAAAATCTCATTCCATTCCCTACTTGTGGCAGGTAGCTTCATTACGCCCCTTTCTTTTATTTCATTTTTAGAGTTTTTATTCTTACTTAATTTTACATACCCCTTCTCCCATTTTGTTCTATGGATGAGAAAACTAAGACTCAGAGAAGTGGATGACTTGCTCAAGTTCACACGGCTAAACAGCTTTAGAACCAGGATTCAAATCCAAGTCTACCTGCCTGTTCCCACAGGGTGGTTTGCAGGGTTGATAGGACGGCCATGATAACAGAGCAAGGAAAGGGAAATGGATGGTGTGATGGCTGAGTCCGCAAGAGGGGGTCACAATGGGGTATTAATAGGCAAAGTCCCTTCCACACACAGAGGATCAAAATGGAGGTGATCTGAAGTGGTCATCAAAGGCCAGAAAGAGAAAGTAACTTCTCAAGGTCAAGTCACATAACTAGGACTCAACTCCAAATCATTGGGCCTCAAAGCCAGAGCTCTCTGCCTCCCCCCACAGCACCCAGGGCCGGGCAGCCTGCCCTGTGGACCCCTCCTCAGGAGGCAGAGCAACAGGGGCAGGTCACTGGAGGTACTGATGGCCAGCTTCCCATGGAGGGTCAGGCCAGGCCAACTCAGGAAGGGAGTCCTACCACACAAGCTCCCAGTCCTTAAAGCCCTCTCTTTATGACAAATGACAATGTGGGACTCTGGGGAGGTCTGTGATATTTGGGAATGTTGTAAACTAAGGTCATTCTACTTTGTCAAAAGCCCATAATGAAAGGTAAGCTGACCTCAAAGGGAAGCTACTCTCCTAGCACAGGGAGGCAGCTCCTGGCTATTTTGGGGGTGGTGTTAGCCTCTCAGATAAAGAACAACTTGGGGATGACTCAGAGGTCATCCAGTCCATTCCTCCCACCAAACAGGGTTCTCCCCTAGCACTCCATGGGGGTGGTGGTCTTGACAGCATTAAAGCCTCACAGGAGAGAGATATCCCACTGCTTCTGGCTTTCCCATCTTTGCTTGCTCCCAGTGCTGGGGTGGGAAGCAGGAGAGGGAAGGAGCTGGGGGCCAGGCTGCTGTCGGGAGAATGATGCTGTGTTCAAACAAGGCATTCCACACAGAGGCAGACTGATGGTGCAGCCGTCAGCGTGCACACTCCAGGTCATCAGGAAGGCTGCAAGGCGACTCAATAATTTAGCAAAATAATTCATGTTCCAGGAATGCAGCCTATTTTAATAAGCACCCACTCACTCATCCTTCCCCAGCAGTGATGGACGGCAGCCCCAGCCTCCAAGTACCCAACAAAGCCACGCCTCAGAGCAAACTTGGCCCTGGCACAGAGCCTGACAGGCTCATGGAGAGAGCAGGACTTCTAGTTCTGCCTCTGCCTTTGACCAGGGCCACAGGCAGCTAACATGGCACAACTGGGGGAGTTGGAAGGGGGCATTTGGTCCCAGCTCCTCATTTCACAGCCAAGGGCTAGAGGAAAGGGATGCAGTAACGGCTGAGTGGCCCCTGTTGGACCAACCCCCTGAAAACAGTTATACAATCTGGGGAAAATGTAAAAAACAATTACCTGAAGGCACTAGAGAGAGAACAAAGGAAGATACTGGAGGGGAGTATACACTTGGAAGAAGGGAATGACACCAGGCAAGGTTAGTCCAAGGGCAGACCCCAGTCAACAATAAATACTCCAGAGAGCTAAAATTTAGACCGAAGACACGCAGCCTTACTGTCTTGAAGAACCACAAGACAAGTCCAGGGTGGACCCAGCAACTAAAAAGTGAAAAGGGAAACCCTAGAAAGAAGAAAGCCACAAAGAAGAAGCCCATATTCTTGGTAAAACCTCTGCCCAAACTTCTGGCCCCTGAGTAACGTGTGTGGAGAGCAGGTTCCAAGCACTCCAGGCAAGGCTAAAAGTATTGAACTTTCAGAGCCTGAAAACTGAGTTCGGCCAAGTTAATGGACTGGTAAAACAAACAAACAACAACAAATTGATACTCACTGGAGGAACAAAACAGAATTCAGTCTTTCCTGTCTCTGTTGCTCACAATGCCTAGCATACAACTCAAAATTAATAGACATATAAAGATACTAGAAAGTATTACCTACAAGAGAAAAGACAACCAATGAAGACCAACACTGAGATGTTGGATTAGCAGGCAAGAATTTTTAAGTAGTTATATCTATGTTCAGTGTCTCATAGGAAGTTACTAGCAAAACCCCAAACAATACCAGGACTTAGGCTTTTCAGAATAGATCGAGTTTCCCCATCCACATGCTACCCACCATGATTCCTGCATAAATCCCAAAGAGGTGACTAGACCCACAGGAGGGAGCAAAAGAAATATGGAACTAACACAGATCCTCAGCAACTAGGAGATGAGCCTTTGAGGTGGCCTCTCACTCAGTCCCTCACTTACTCTTCATCTGCTGGTTTTTCACACCTTCAAGTAATAATGCCACATTGCCTGGGCCTAATGCCTCACTTTTCTCCATTATCCCTTGCATTTTTCCAAGTATTTTCACATTACTGACCTCACTGGACCCTGTGGGGAGGTAAGGCAAGGATCATTATATGTTTGATGAGTACATGGGAATCCCAAAATAAAGCGATTTGCCCAGGGTCATCCAACAAAACATGTTCTCTCTTCCTTCATCTCCTCTCTCCCCTGGAGACATAGGCGCATGTCATGTTTGCAGAGGGCTGAGACAAGGGAGCAGGATTCCCATGCGCAGCCGTTCAGATGCTGAGAGGGCCCTGACTTCTAGCCTGCAGTCCGTTCTCCAAGCCAGATGCCCTGACATGAGGCTACATCTGCTCTGAGCAGTGGGGATAGGGTGGGGGTGGGGAGTGTCCAGGTTGAATTTCCCCCCAGAAGCAGACCTGAGACAAGGATTCAAGGACAAGTAGTTTATTTAAGAGGTAATCCCAGGAAGTACGAGGAAGAGGATGGGAAAGTGAGACGGGGAAATGAAGGCGGCCAGTTTAGGATGTGCTACTGAGCAGGGTTACTCTGGGATATGGTATGGAACACAGTCGGAGTCGGGCCCTGTGTTCTCAGGGAAAGAAAGCTGGGATATTCACCCACAAACTCCCCACCTATTCCTGGTGGAGGAATGGTTCCAAGGGCATCGATTCTCTGGCACTGCTGGCCTGCCCCGCCCATAAGCTCCTCTAGCTACAAAGAAGCCCTCATCAGAGCATCTCAGGAGGTCCACGTGAAGGGTGAGTGAGTGCCAAGGGGATATAGGCACGCACTGACCACATCTGCTATAGGTGCCTTTTACTAACTGGCAGAAAGGCAAACCCTGAGGGCCCGGCACCCTTTCCTACCCCGTCATCTGTGAGTACTCACCGGTGTCTGGTGCACTTGAACCAGTTGAGGATGTCTGTGCATCGTGTGTAGTAGATCTGGTCGAAGGGGTGTGCGTATGATTCTTGGACAGTCACGGCGTAGCTGAGAACCAGACAGGAGATGGAAGCTACCCTCAGCATGTAGAAGGCTGAACTGATATTCAGGATGGGGTCTCCCTCCCCAGAGAAGCCAGGCCACAGCCAAGTGTCCAGGGGCTCCCACACCCTCTCCCCACCGCCCCACTCTCTTCCTCTTGCCCTTGGCTTTCAAACCTGCCTGATGCTTGTTTGGATCCAGGATGCACACCTTACTGACCGTTAGCCCAGCTCATTTTCTGAAATTCTAGTTCATTTGTTCAATTAACAGAGAGAGAATAAAGGAGGGTTTAGGGGTATTCTATGTGGTTTTGGAAGGCAGAGCCAACAAGTTTTAAAGTAGTTGTTTACATCGTTAATGGTTTTCAAAGCACCTGATGGAAGTTAATCTTCGTAGCAACTCTGTGAAGTCAGTGATCCCACTTTACAGATGAAGAAACTAAGGCTCAGAGAGAGGAGACTTGTCCAGGTCACACAGCTGGTAGCAGTAACTGCCAATATGTAGTAAGTGCCCTGCCTTCAGTGTTTGAAGCCCTTTTAATCCCCAATCTTATAAGGTAGGTGGCTTTGCTATATCCTCATTTCACAGATGACAAAACTGAGCATCAGAGAGGATGAGTGACTCCCTCAAAGTCACCAGTTACCTCTGTCCTGTTATTGCGTCTCTTATGTAGCTGGGGGGGACATCGAGGACATGCCCGAGGCCATGCCCCAGGCCTGCCGATCAGAGCAGTAGCTCATCTTTCTGCCTGTCAGCGGTAACCCTGGATCAGTAAGTGGAAGCCACAGGGAAGCAGGTCTCACCTCCGTGAAAACAAGCCTTCGCACCTGCCCACCCATGGCAGGACCTGCAGGAAAAGGCAGCCCAGCCAGGACACAAAGTGAACACTCACACTTCTGTGAAGGCTGGGAGAGGACGCCGGCTGAGATTTCAGGAATTAATTTTTATGTATGTTGGTACTATTCAGTGTTTTTCCCCCAGAAGGCTCATTGACTTTGGCCAGATGGCCAGGTCCAGGCTATAAAAGCCCGTCTGCTTTGCCTGAGGAGATTGTTGGTTTACTTGCAAGAGGGCTGGGCAGGCCAGCTCCCTGACTGCGTCCACAGCAGGCCCTGTGATGCTAGAAATGGCAAAGGTCTAGAATTCAGAAGGAGGCCAGGAGTGGTCAGCCACCCCTAGGAGGGAGTCGGGGGGTGGGGGGGAGGGCACTCTGTTTCTCTGAAGCACCAAGGCTGTAGGAGGGCCCTCGGTGAGCTTCGACCCAGCCAGATGTGCCTCAGAGGCACACATCCATGCAGACACGGCCCAAAGCTCTGCTTTGTCTCCAGGCTTGGAGAAACGGAGGCAGCTCTACGCCCACCCTAGTTTCCCAAAGGCCCCTTCAACTCCAAAATTCCATGACCCTGTGCTCCGACACTTCACTTAGAGGCAGGAGAATGAATGGATAATAGTACATGGGCTCTGGGTCAAGGCTGACCCCTGCCCTTGTTAGCAGTGTCAGACTCACGCAGGCCTCCATCTCCTCACCTGTAAATCTATGCTAAACATTGCCAGGGGCTCCACGTAGTGACTGCGAGGTTTAGGGAGGGCAGTAACAGCGTCTATATCTCAGAGTGGCGGGAAGATAATACATGTGAAATGATGAACAGGTGCACAGGAAATGTCTAATAGTCACTGGCCACCACTAGTATAAAACAGACAACAATTTACCCCCTGTGTTAGGCACTGAGGAACGTTTCCTCCCAGACCATGGTGGGGAAGACAGAGCAAGACCCACACAGAGAACGGACTCCCTGCCCTGGTTAAGCACTCGAGGGTTCGAGCACCCCCCAGGACTGAGGGAAACAGTGGGTGCTCAGAGGAGGGGCATCATCCTAACAGCAGGGCAGGGTGGGCATTACGGGGCCGGAGCTGGCTCTGCAGGAATGCCCTGAGCCAGCAGGTCCAGCAGCAAGACCCTGAACCAACTCCAAGTGTCGGGTGCAATGTGTGTCCCTGGTTTCATGGCTGGATGGTTTAACATGCTCATTTGCCAACATGCTAATGAGGGGCCAGATTAATCTTGTAGAGCTGGGCTTTACTAGCCAGGGGAGGTCTTTCCACTGGACTTTTATGGTGGAGGGTATAATTAATGAGGAGCCGCCAGAAGCACTAATCCCACTGGGAGACTCTCCCTCAGCAGTCTCCAGGGACTGGGGTGTGTTTCTGGAATGACACAGATTGGACCCATCTATCTGTAACTGGCTCAGTTGGAAAAGCCAAGAAAAAGGAGGTGCTTGGTGTCACAGGGGCCTAACTGCAAGACCTCCTCCCTGGGGTTGAAGAAGCCCAGGGGATCCCCAGACCTCGTTTTAGCTGTTAGAGTCACCGTTTGTTATCCCATCAAAGCTATATATTCAGCTGATAGCCCGTCCACCCAAAGTGCCAGCTCCGTGCAGGCTGGGTTCAGAATATTTTCATGTTTCCAATTTATTCATGTTGGACAGGTCTAGAGACTTAGAGAGTTTGGTTTACGTTTGAACTGATCCTCTGGTGCAAACGGGACCCAGAGAAGAGGGAAGTCAGGGTGGGCTTCCTAGAGGAGAGGGACCTGGCTGGAGGCAGTAGGGAAGGCAGAGGTGGTCAGAGGGAAGGGGGGTGTGTTGGGGCTGGGATATAGCAGAGACAGGGGCAGGAAGCAACTGTGTCTCAACTGGGACAGGCAGACAAGACAGGGTTGATGGGACTGGAGTCCAAAAACCAGAGACTAATATGGAATTCACCTGATCTCTCTCTCGCCCACTGGGAAGTAAAAGGTTAAATTCACCAAAACAAGAAGACCAAGGGCCCTGAATCACCTCACAATCGCGTGGAAAGCTTACAAAAAATACATATTCCTGGGCTCCACCCCTGACCTGTGGAATCAGAGTCTCTTGGGCTAGGACCCAGAAGACCTGGTGTTTCACTCACATTCCCAGCCAGCCTGGTGTGCGTTCCAATCTGTGATGACCACGCCCTCCAAAGCCGGAGTTGGCAACAAGAAAAGGCAATGATTGAGCACTTTGGTGAAACTGATGCCCTGACTTTCCAACAAGCCTGGGAGGCAGAGGTCATTACCACCCCACTTTACAGAGGGGGGTGTAGGCTCAGAGTGGTTCGGAGACGTTCCCCAAATCAAATCATAGAACTAACAACTGAAAAAGTCCAGACTGGAAGGAACCAAGGTCCACTCATCGTAGATTCATGTTCTTCCCACTTCCCCTGAAAGGGGCACACGCCTTCCGCTCCAGCCTCGACTCTGCAGGGACTCCTCCTAGAGCGCCAGTCACTAAAAACCGAGCTGGTGCAGGCACTGTCCTCGGCCTCCCCGGCTGGTCCCTCCAGGGCCCTGGGTGAGGCACCTTTCCCTGTGGGGGGACTGGGGCACTCACCCTCACGGGCACGTGACGTGGGGGAGCACGGACGCCCCCTCCCCCTCACCTCCCCCATCTGCTTCCCCCAACGGGCCCTCATCTTAATTTTATTCATTTGATTTATTAACATCTAAGTGGCAGAGTTGGCCTGGTCAGCATGGCCAATCAATTCCAAGGTTTAATTCGGTTTTTCCTGATTCGGTCTCTGGTCACTGTCTTTCTGCTCACCCAAATCAATACTTTAACCTTGTGCTTCAAAGTCAGGCCGTCTACAGGGCCCCAGCCTGTTCCCCCAGGACCTAGTGCCGCAGCTGGCTCATCTGCCTCTGCCCTCAGCTGCCCTTCCCCCTGGCGGTCCTCTGACCACCACTAGATCCAAAGCAGCCAGGCGCTCCACTCACCCCACCCAGGGCAGGCTGCTGACCGCCACATGTCCAAGATGCTGCATTGTCTCCAGTCCTGGGAGACCAGGAAAGATATCACAGCATCAGAGAGCAACACATCTGGACCAGAACAACTCACTGCACCCCACCTGGCTTCGGATGGGCATTGAGTCCCTCTGGGCCCTACTTCCTCATCTGTGAAATGGCTGGGAAGTGGGAACGCAGGAGAAGCATGAGCATGTTGTCAGCTGTCAGACTGCATCATTTAAGTTGCCTGTTACTCGACCCCCTGCACCCTGACCTCCCACCACACTGAGCCTCACACAGAACCTATACTGCTTTGTCCTGTCTTTCAGCATCCTGGCTGTCTCTCCAGCTGGACTGCAGGCCCTTGGTCACAGCTTCTGAACTTCTCGCCTCTGCTTTTGTACCAACAGTGGGAAGCCCAGGTGAGGTCCTCAGGGAGTCCCTGGCCATCTGAGACCTGTATCTTACCTCTCCCAGTGGCTGCACACGTTGGGGTCCTCGGGGTTCAAAGAGAGGACGGCTTGCAGGAGGGAGAAGACCACGAGCCCTGTCACTGAGAGTGCCATCCTGGGCCCTGTGCAGGAGAACAAAGAGGTAGCATCATCAATCAGCCTGGTTCCCCAGGCATCTGCTTGGCGCTGAGACTTCTCACTTGAATTGGCTAAGTAGA